>JAEMPF020032752.1:0-20623 GCA_022496165.2 Catalaphyllia jardinei
TAATTCTCTGTTACATCATTTGTGTTCATAGTGCTACGCGGCACAACATTCATATGTACCCTTACTTTCTCTTCGCCGCGATCCACCATCTAAATTGACCCCGACTTTCTCTGTCCGACCTCGTAGCTCAGTCGGCAGAGTAATGGTAGATCTAATCTGGAGGACGTGGGTTCAATTCCCACCGAGGTCAAAAGATTTTTTTTTTACCTTGCGTGGTTCCCTGATTCCCTTTACTAGGGCTAACGCCCAGTGGGTTATTCGTGGGTTAAATTAGCACTAAAATTTACACTTCAGAGTTAACAAACCTGGCTTCTTCATCCAGCCCAAGCTGCTCACAAGCAAGAGTAGAAAGAAGACGAGGGTGATCACAGATCTTTTTTAACACATTCAGCTCAGCCAATGGCGATCGAGTGCTCATCAACATCTGCAATATGGTAAGAACAATGAAATTCCTCTTTACTGACCTCTAGTCTTTTTCTGTCTAACTAGCATCATAGTCCACATTTACATGAAGTATAGAGAGGTCTAGATAGTAGCAGACATATCGATATCTTAAGAAATAACATGACACTTTTTAACTTTAAAAACATGTTTCGACAGAAACTTCTGTCATCTTCAGTTTAAAGTACAAAGTACAGAGTTGAATATATGGTGTGAACCAAAAATGCTAATTAACTATAAAGACAAAAGGAAACATGACAATGTAAAATATTACAAAGAAAGTTTTAAATTAACATGATAAAGTTGATGATTAAGAGAAGGTTTTTCCCACTGAATATGAATGGCTTCTTTTATCTTTAGCTGGAAGGTGGTGGAAGCGTGACCTAGGATGCTAAAGCAGGCATTAGAGCATAAAGTGCAGCAATGTTCAGAATTTTGTAAATGTTTAAATGTTTAAAAATGTGCGAGGACCTATCACTGAAAATGTGCTCGCGTACGCGTGTGGAAAAATGATTCAAAAAGGAATCAAATTTACACACACACCAATTCAAATTTTATTTTCTAAACATAAATGTTTCACTTAGGGCCACCTGGAGTTGACATGTAAGAACAAGTACCCTTTTTCATGTACAGGATATAATGGTCATCACTACTCAGAACATGCAAGTCCAGAGAGTACATTTCTATTTTTGACACTATGGCAAACTTTAAATGACCTTTGCCACTGAAATTGTACACATGATCTCTTAAACCCTCAATAATTTTGTGACTAACGATAGAACAGGACCTCTCTGAAAATCACCAGTAAGTGATAAAGCTTCCTGTAATAAATATCATGATTATGATTATGATTTCAACATACCTCTTTCACCCGTTCAAGACCCAAAAAATCGCTGTAAATCTTTATTTGGCTGTCAGACATTTTCAGCCAAATGACAAAGTCATTTTTTCTTGGCAAATCCTCAGGCAGTCTAAAAGATGCGAAACAGTGAAACTAAATAATTGATCTACTATTCATTCTTTAAAAAAACTGATCATGTTTACCGTAGGTAGTCTCGACCGCTATGTCGGTCGATATGTCGGCCGAGTGTTGACTGACACTCAACCGATATATCGGCTGAGAGTCGACTGATAGTTGTTCGACACTCGGGTGATGGTCGGTCAATATATCGGTCCTGATGTGCGTCGACCGATATAGTTTTTTGTTCACCGATACCTCGCCAATAGTTCGCCACACTCGACTGATATATTGAATTACATAGCGGTCGAGACTAAAAACAGTAACCATGATTGTACATACAGTCAAACCAGTATTAAACGGCCCTCTGTTAAGCGGTCACCCCTATTAAGGGGTCCCTATTCAATTTCAAGAATTTTGTTTCACATAATTAATGTAAATTTGACCTCATTAAGTGCTCACCTCTATTAAGTGGCCGCAGTTAGCTTTTAAACTTTCCAATTGGCTAATTTTATTGTAATTTGCCTCTGTTAAATGGTCGCCTTGCCACATAAGGTGGTCAAACTGAGCACAGTTTTATGGTCACGACAAACTTCACCAAATCAAGTTACGTAGCCCCAAATAACAGGACAACCTTCACTGACTTTTTTCCTTCATGCTAAAACTGAAACTGCCCATGATCAAGACACTCGATGCTGGCCTTATGATCAACATTACTATAAAATTATATATTAGTAAGAAGAACTCAACCAAATTATTTTGGGACAAATCATATTTCAACTGAATTAAATAAATTAGTGCCCACTTAGTTCTTTCCTCAGGAGTTCTGTAGTAGCTGAATAAGACTCAAACAAAAGGAAATAACCTAAAGAAACCTAAAGAAAGAGGAGTTTAGCTGTAAATTAATTATGCAGAAATCCAGTGTTCAAAAATACTGTTCAATGTAAAACCTGCAATTTACAAATAAAGCAACCAAAGGAAAAAACCGAATATGGACTTCAAGATGGGGGAAAAACCTATATAAAAGTACAAAAAATAATCCAAATTTTGCAGACATCTTTCGCTGCAGCTCCATAACAGCATGTTGAATTTACTTCTTTACGATAAAGCAAAAATGAGATTTTACTACCAATATTTTGCAGTCATTTTATCGACCGTGGCCTTGCCAGTCCATCAAAAGTTGAATTAATGACCAACTTCGAATACTGTAGCTAACCATTTTTTCTTAAGGGGGGTCTTGCACCCTCAGATATACATTTTTTCTCAAAAAAAGATTCAACATCCCTGACCATAAACAAATCGTATTTTGAAACGATTTTGCTCTGATTAATCCCTGATTTACATTGAAATTAAGAAACCTGCACGCTGGTAGCTATATTTCAACATAGCAACACCCACAGCAACATTATTTACAGTCTAAAAGTACTCACAAAGTGGATTAAATTCAGTACATTTTAAGATACTTTACAGGGAAGCTTTCAAAAATGTATACTTATAAGAATTGTACATCATGGTCTGGGACATGACTTCCCCTACTATCTTATGTGCTCCTTATACTTGGTTGACATTTCTACGAATAATGGGTATTCGGGTTCTCAATGGAACATTTATGTGAAACCTTTCGATATACCCCTCCACCTTGCTTTCACCCCCCACTCCCTTTCAAAGGCCTAATTTGTGCTCTTTGAGACTGAAGTGACCCTGTAAAGCCCTATTTCTCAAAATGACTAAAGAGGCGGATCACTAACATCTCGCACTTAATATCTCCATTGGGTCTCAACTGGACATTGTCAAAATTTCAACATTGGTAAAGGACACAATTATCTAGGTCATAAACCTCTAAAATCTGCAATTAATGAGTGAAATTTTTTTCGCTGTTATTCAGTTAATAAAGTTAGTGTTAGTAACATTTTTTCAAAATTTCACGAGAAAATCACTCTCAAAACATTATTTTCCTAGGTTTGTCCTCTGGACAGCTTTCTTGTGGTTAAGATGAGCTCATTTCCATGTTTCTCGAACCATTCATTAGTATGGCATTGAATTAAAAGCTTGAAGACAGAAAATGTACATATTTTAACTTTCGTTAATTTGATATGTTTTGCAGTTAAAAAAATATCTTTTCTAGAATAATAAACAGTAATGCATGCCTTCTCTAGTGAGAAACGTTGCCCGACTTCAATGTTTTTTTTTTTACATTAGGCTGACTAGCATACAAATTTGCAACGGTTTAACCCTCTGAATACCAAAGGAACACCAAAAAAAATTGCTGTTTTTAATCCTTAAATCAGTTGTTTAGCTACCATGGCACTAAATGAGCCTTTGTTTTACTAAAAAAGCTATTTTGTAGCCAAACTGATAGATTGACCTCTTCCTTTCCTTTTTCATGTTCCTTTTACTCTCGCTACCTTTTGCGTTTCATATTCATTCTGATTGGCCCAAAAAGGTAGGGTGTAAATTAGGAGCAAAGCCTGGATATAGGTATAATGGGCCATTTTACGACCATTTTGCATCAAAACTGATAACGTTTTTCAATTTGCTACATCAGAATGCCTTCGATGTCCAAAACCAACTGTTGTGCAGATAGATCTATCATAGCTCTACTATTTGCTTGTCAAGAATATCTGATGACAATTAAATTGATGACGTCACAAGTGGTACAAAGAGTAAGACCATTAAGTAGCCGTTTATGACCACTTGGGCGTCAGAGGGCTAAACAAAGGTGCACGACCTGATCACGTGCGAAAGTTGTTGTTTACCTAGGGAATTAGTGAGTTTTGTTTGCTCTAGGGAGTTAGTGGCCCATAATTTTTTTTTGCTTGGTGATGTCAGTGAGACAACAGTTTTATATCAACCTCTCCGTACATTCAGATTTATTTCTTAACCAGATACAAAAGTTAGCATGTAAAAATGGTTTCAGCTTTTAGATAAATACTCTTTTCAAGAAAATCCTGCATCTGCCAGCAAATTTCGTACTGGAGATTACCATTTGAAGCTGAAAGAATTCACTCTGTTGAGTAATATTATTACCTTAAAACAGTGGAAGAAATGCAACTAAGCGATAACAATGTTCGCCAAGGGATTGAAAAAGAGGATTCTTGGCTGTTTTTGAGGACCACTCGGAAATTAAAGACAGGGAATGATTAATGTGCTCACCATTTCCTTGGAAAATGTTTTGGCACACTTGCAGAGATTGTTGCAAAGGTCCTAGGAATTAAGGAAAAGTTGGAAGAGCTGCTGAGGAAGCACAAGCAGTTGTATGAATTCATGACCAAAGGAAACTTGAAAACCACCAGACGAGGGCAAGAAAAATTAAAAGGAAATGGTTATAAAAGCCAATCCTTTATCATGCAATATTGTTCAACCGAGATTCACATACTAATATGTCTCACTTAGAAGTGCTTCTTACATTAATCAACTCAAGGCGATATAAATGCTGGCTAGTGAGATATTGAGTTGCAAAAGTAAATTGACTCCTTTCACCGTATAGGGCAACCCCCGCCGAACATTCAGGCTGATAAAGCTTAGCTTGCGAAAGCGCGCCAATCCCTGTGCAACCAGGCTCTGTGCAACCTACACTAACTACAAATCACTTGGGTGAGCAAAATAACTCCTGATACCCGACACCAGAAAGAATGATAAAAGAAAGCTATCACATAATAAACAATACAGCTGCAACCAACATTTTCAAAGCCTAACCGAAACTAGGAAGATGGAATTTTACATAAACTGAATGAAAAAAAGACATGCAATTAAACATAAGCTTAAATACAAAATTATGAAGGCTACAAAGATAGGCAAACAGACAGCGTACCGCATCTCAAAACAAGCCTTGAAGGAAAAAAATACCTTGGTAACTGAACGCTGGGAAAGTAAAATCAAAACCGATAAATGGTTCACAGGTGTTAGGGGCCAAAACGAAGGAGGCACAAAATCAACTCACCCAGCCAAAATTCCTTTTGATCACGTGACTGTGTCAAATAGACAAACCTCAAGTTCATGACTGCCAGCTTAGTGTGTGAGCTCATGCACACAAAAAAACTGATTTGCTATATAAACCTACTACCCACCGACTATCGACCAGCTAGCGACCATGTTCGAGCGACTTTTAACCGACTGTCAACTGAGATATCAGCTGACACATGCCTGACATTTGCGCAACAGTTCACCGATATATCACAGCCACATGACTGATGTCCCACCGATATTTGACCGCTACTCGATCGAGATGCGTCTGCGCAATATCGGCTGATAGCCGGCCGCTATATGAACTGAACACCGAACTTCAACCGATTGTCGACTGAGTGTGGAACGACTACCAACCGACCCTCGGTCAATATATTGGTCAGGTGTTGGTCAACACTTGACCGATATATCGACTGCCATAGCGGTTGAGACTACCTACAATAAACATGATCCAAAAAAACTAGACTAAATTCAGTGTAAGATGAAATGAGGTAGCAGGCTTCCACTTGTAATAATGGTGGTTAATTAATATTCTTACCCTACCACACAATGAATCATTTTTTTAATTAACAAAATGGTAGACTCCTTTAGGATTGCTCTTGTAGTCCAGTGATATCAAGAGAAAAATGGCTGGCTGTAAAGTTAACTAACTGACTGGTAAAATGTCAAAAAATACAGTCAATTCCATGGACATTTTCCTAGTCATTTAGCAATCTTTTTTCCAATATGTTAGAGTCAGGTTGTATGTTCACTTTAAAGCAGGCTTAAAAATATTTCCTGGTGGGTCAGGTATGTCAGGTTGTTGACATTAAACCATGGATTAAGAACAATGAGGTGTAATGAACAATCGCACTTGCTTCTTGCTTCGAATAATTAAAACATTGTCTTTCTTGGGTTAGGGTCACACAGCTTGGATTTGGCTTTTGATAGTTACAGATTAAGTCCCAGTTTTTCAAAGACTGAATAACACTATCCACCAGATAAGTCACTCTCCAGTGGATACTAGTGTTAACAAAACAAACCAGTCTACCTATTGGATAGTGATTTAGCTGGTGGATAGAGTTACTGCCTTTAAAACCCAGGCCTGAGTACTATGAGCACTTTTGGACTATTGGGAACTAGCACTCTATAAATATTGCATTATTATTAGATAAAGCAGTAAAACGTCTGTATTATTATTATTATTATTGTTAATAATAATAATAATAATAATAATAAGTTATAAATAATGTGTACAAGTACATAAGTGTGACAACAGATGCCATACTTGGATGAATAATTAAGATCACTTGTTCCTTTTTCTGGTTCAACTGATTCATCAACACCATCAGTTTCTGTTTTGTTGTTCTCTAGTACCATTGCTTTGGTGCGCCGCAGAAAGTGTGGCTCAATTAGTTTGCGTAAGCTTTCAGACATTTCATTTCCAATACGCTTTTCATAAGCGCTGGCATCCCTTTCTCTTGCCTGAAAACAGCAAATGGAAAGAACAAGATGAAAAAATGTCAAATTTAATGTTCTTCAGATTACAGCTAAAATTACATACTACATAAATTCCCAATATTGAAAATTTTCTGATGCATATCATACTGTGACAGGACTAGACACAATGAACCGTTAATGGGTCTCGTCGGATCTCTGCGGGTGCTAAACAATTTGACAGCATTGTAACATAATTAAATGGAGTAACTAACCAACTATTATTTTTTTACATTGACAGGTCACATGGCATTAACTGCATTTTCCTGCTGGTTCTGTAAAATTTTCATGAAGGTATCAAGCTAGTTTGTGTGTGAACTAACCCTCACAATTGGATTCTCATACTCTTGCTTGAATGTGCGGGATGTTCCCAACAGTTTGCCTTCACAAGCAAAGTCAAACAATGCCCACGTTTCCTGCCAACAATTAGTCAGAATAGGTTATCAATCATTATGCAAATATTTCTCATATTCAATACAGTGGCATGTACTGCAAATTCACATACCAGCAATTGAAGTAGCCTTCGAAACAGCCGTCATTCTTCGCTCCTGGCCCGAGTGGCATTTGATGAGAAGGACGTCTACGATTCACCACAGAAAATTCCACACTGATGATGGGAATCTGTCCCACATTTGGTCATGAGTGCTGATTGGCTTGATCGGTAGTTATGTTCAATTAAGTCTGCAAATATGCGGGACATTAAATATCCTCACAAAAACAATGCTGACATCCTGGCCAAATATTCGTGACATTTGTACATTTGCTGTTCTCTGTTCGGTCAATCGACCATTTTGTCTCTTCACTCGTATTTATGAAGAGCACTTTGGCTTCATATTTAAGAAGAGTTGAGTTGTTACACCGTTTTATGGCAAATTTGTAGAGGTCATAGGTCTGCATGATTTCCGCTGTTATCTGCTGGCACGTCGCTTTGTCAAGTTTGACACTTATGTAATTTGCGATTCGTTTATGCATTCTTTTGGCTCATTTCTGTTGCGAGATATGTTTTAAGGCTCAGAGTATTTGCTTTCAAAGGACAGAATATGAAATTTAAATTGTGATGCCGGACCCGGCTTGATTAGAACTGTTTGCAAGTGCATTAGGTAGAATCTTATCACAGATATCATAAATTATTTTCATTGTCCTGCATATTTATGGACTTAATTATACATAATTACTGATCAAACCAATCAGTGCTCATGACGAGATGCGGGACAGATTTGCATCATCAGTATAGAATTTTCTGCAGTGAATCGCAGACGTCCTTCTCGCGAAACACCACTCGGGCTGGGTATGAAGGACAGCTGTTTTCGCAGGCTACAATTGAGGAGTTTTTTATTTTTTTTATTTACATTAAAGTTGTTCAGTCAAGAACCTTTAAAGGGGTATATTTCTAGATTCTTTTTCCTTTCATGAAAAGAAAATAGCAGAAATGTGGTCCAACATTTTTGTCCATAATTTGAGATAGAGTAATACTTACCTTTAGGTTGTTCTGCACTGGTGTTCCAGTCAGAATAAAATGGTATTTTGCAGGGATTGCTCTGAGGTTTTTGCTGGTCTTTGTTGCTGTGTTTTTGATTTTGTGACCTTCATCCAAAATGATATAGTCCTTCAATGAAAAAAAACAATCAAGAAAGAAAATGTTTACAAATTGCACAGTTCATCCTAGCTATTTATAATTAAAAGATCAGTCACACAGTACAAATGTCTTAAAAGGTCTGATACTTTCATTTCAACAAATAAATACAGGAGTAGTAGGTAGAGCAACAAATAAATATTGGTACATTTTTGTGCGCCATGTGACCGTTTCACCGTCTCAGAGACCTTGCCATGAGAGAGGGGTCACAAGGGGTGCACAAAAATTTGCCAGTATTCATTCAGTGCTCTACCTACTACTTGAACACACTCCGGCAGATCTGGGTTTCTTTTGCTGCAAAAGAGGACTAAATTTGCCATTATCACTCTGTTACATGCAGTGCAAAAATTAGTTAAACAAGTCTATAGGTATACATAGAAAATCATGTATGTCAGGAACTACCTGTTTTAGCTTATTGTTATAACCAACCATGCTTTCGATGATTATCTGCACAGACATTAGCCATGCCCCAGGGCACACAGCAAGATTAAGTTGAACTTTCGCCTGATCAATGACCAGCCGAGATCTTTGCATGCCCTGTGCATGACAGTGGAAAATTTAGTTCTTTTTTGTGGCAAAAGAAACCCAAATCTGCCGGAGTGCATTTAAGTAGCAGGTAGAGCGTCAAATGAACACTGGCAAATTTTTTGTGTGCCTCTCTTGACCCCTCTTCCTGGCAAGGCCTTATGAGACAGCGAGACGGTCACACTGCAGGGTGCACAAAAATTTATTCCACACCCTACCTACTACCACAGATATTTAGAAATAAACTCACAGGGCATGTTAAGGATTTGCAAAAATCAAATGACAAAGTGAATACTAAACAAAGCTTCTTGGAAGAAAATAGACTAAAAACTGTAAGTTACTAATTGATGCCAATCGCTTTTGTAAACAACCACTGAGTTTGACACATCCAGAAAAATTATAAAGCTACAAACAAAATTTCCATCACAAGAAGCCAAAAATAATAAAGATTAATAATCTATAAGATTTGTTTTCTTTTGATGTGGTTTAGATCAACCACAATAAAATGATTACATGTTCCTTACCCATGTTATTTTCCCCAAATCTTCATGGCTTGTTACAATCAAACCTATGAGATAATATTTTGGAAAAGAGAACCGCTAGTTGGAAGTGTTCTGCGACAATTTAAAAGTAAGTCCAGGGAAGAGCTGTGAAAGAGTATCTAATATATCGGCAATGATATATTTTCAGCTTGCTTCAGCTTAGTGCTCATAAGTTTGGTTATTTTGGTGGGCATACTGGTAGTCGTGATAAAACATATATAAGTGGAATAACTAACTGTCATCACAATTTATTGTATTTTCAAAAGTGACTCTTGTTGTACATTTCACCTCTGTTGCAGTTGCTGGAATCTAATTAAACTTGATATTAAAGATGATTCCCAGTCTGTACTGCACACTCTAGACATGCCGAGACTAAGGTGTATGTTAAATACTGGCCTCCTGCTTCACTACAGGAGCCAATTGAAGATGACTGATGCAAACACTTATTATTAAAAACTATGCTTGATCGTGCATTTCGACTTTCATCCAATTGGTGTCACTTCTCTGAAGAATGTGATCAACTGAAATTATTGTTTTCTTCACTAAAACAACCTGACAAACTTGTCAACTCTACCATTTCATGGTTTGCTGCCGCCAAAGCATTGGATCAACCTATAAACTATGCAAAATGCTTAAAATTTTCATAGCCATGCCAAAAGATAATGAAACAATACAATGAGCAAACTCTGGTGAAACAATATGTGACCAGGTTAGGTTCAGTGTTGTTATGTAAACAACAGACAAAATGCAATTCAATTCACAAATGAATTTATTACAAACAAAAAAAAGGGTGAAAGCAACTAAAAGGAAACAAATTACAAGTTATAAATAAGGAAAGCTATTTACAATGCAAGAAAATTGGTGATATCAACTAAGACTCGACTTGAGAAGGCTTGCTTCAGAGCAACTGCTAGTGCGAAGGCTTGTGTGCAACTGACTAAAACTAGCTTGCTACTGATAATTTCTAGATGCTCTAAGCTATGTCACATCTTGTGACTCAAAGCATAAACATGTGCTGGGCTTAACCACAATTTCCATGCCAAGATTCCTACATGCTTACAAGCTATTTGAAACAGAAGTTCTTTATTTATTGAAGGATGCTTGTTTACCTCAGAGGAAATGACTAAACACAATTTAACTGATATACCTTGGAACAGGCTAAAATAGTGACTTAAAATATTCCACATTCTTAAAAGAAAAATTAAGAACTTGTGAACTTGGTCACAAATATCATATGCTCTATTGCATCTGTGGTCAACTGTTGATTGATACCCTTGATCAAGATCTCAATCAATACACTCAATCTAGACTCTATTGACATCTCAGTTCACAGCATACAAGTCGGTCAACACTCGCCCGACTAAGAAGTGACTGTTGGTCAAGTGTCAATTGACTGTCTACCAAGTATCAATTGTGATGTCAACCAAGACGTTGATTGAGGGCATCGGTGGAGGGTATCAATCGACACTCAACAGAGGACGTCTTTAGTACATATGATCCAAGAAACCTTTGCATAGCATATGGGGAATTCAAGACAGCAAACCTATTAAAGGCTATTGTATTTATAAAGAGAAGAAAACAGTGAAAGTAAACCTACCGTAGGTGGTCAAACAAACACCCCATCGTCGAATTTTTTCTAGATTTCTCAAACGTTCCTTTTTGTTTGTTCCATGAAAAGATCTCACATGAATGCCAGGAGCCCTAAAAATGACAATTTTTACCAGCTGTTATTTCATTATAAAGTGGTTTCCACTTCTTGAATCAACTAAAGAATACCATTTCAACACCTGGCTGGGGTACTTGTTTAGCTTGGAGAATATAATTGCTCCATGAAAATAACACATGATTCTAAACACATTTTATTGTTAACCCACTGTTATATTTGTTTTGGTAACTTTTTGGTAATAAGTTTATGGCAATTTTACTCGTAAAATAGAGTTTACAACTGAGAGCGATACAAATAAATAAGACATATTTTAGTCCTGTAATTATGGTAGCTCAATCAGTGGGTTACCTTCAGTTCAATGATTGTAAATATTGTATACGCATTGCGTGCCTAGAGTGTTGTGCGCATGACTAAGAAAGCATGTGCTCGCCTACCATAGAGGATAGTTGATTCATTGAGTTGTGTTCTGCCTATTGCTTTGGCTTATTGTTTTGTGTTACAATATTTTGGCGTCGGGGATGGACGAGATTTCATCCATACCACCCTTCGATCCCTCTGGACAGACCAGCAGCATGGATCCCTGCTGGGACAGATGGAAAACATGACTACAATATTATATAGATGTTCGTGCACTGTTCACAATCGCAAACAGGCGTTGCTACTTCACCTCGCTGGGCTAGCCATCCAAGACATTTTTGCTACCTTACCCAACACTGGAACTAGCTACATGGAGGCACTTACCACGCTGAACACTCACTTCACTCCTCAGAAGAGTTTCCAATTCAAACAACACCTTTTGCCAGGCTCATCAAGTGCCCAATGAATCGATTTCTCAGTACGTAACATGGCTACGTCGACGGGGAGAGCACTGTGACATCGATAAATACTCGCTCGATGAGGCTATTAAGGACCAGCTAATAAGGTGGGTTTGGATGCCAACTTACACGGTTGATCTAAAAGAGTATCGACAACCCCGGCTATTTTTGACGTTTGTTTTTATGTGAAAAAGATCAGAAGATGATAAATAAAAGGAAAAGAAAAATGGGCTGACGTGGAGTCGAACCCGTGTCCCGACAAAATTCAAAACCACTGCTAGCACAGCGCCTTAACTGACTGTGCTAACAAGACATCTTGGTCGAGTAGGCATTAATTTTATGTATATTAAACTTGTATTGGCTCCAACAACTAGAGGTCATTAAAAGCTTCCCTGATTTCATTGTTCCGCGAAACAAGACACACAATAGGTTTCTTTTGTTTCGCGTTTGATGAAAAGATGCCACTAGGAAAACCAACGGTTTTTTTGCATAAGTTTTTTCTCGAAAACGAAGCAACGTACAGCGAAAAAAAAGGCAGCACGTTGTTTAATACACCTAAACAAACGTACATGCCAAATTTGGAGCTGTTTTGGCAATGTTCAATTTTAGCCAAAAATCACTACCACCCTTTTTCCACCGAACCCTTCAATTGAACATTGTCACTCCAACAAACATCGCCAAAGGCTTCTTCATGAAAAATCCACTGTTTCTCTCAGTTCCTTGTTAGAAATTGCTCGCTCTATGGAGTCGGCTAATTTTCATGCTGCAAACATTGAAAATGCTTCATCCCAAGAAAACTTGGAATTTGCTCCCCAACTAACAACACCAACCCTCAGCGAAGAAGAACAAGCAAATTTTACTTCAGACAAACAGCAACAATGTACACATAACGATAACCAGCCCGACCACCAGCCATGAACTCCCAGATGCCCTTCATTTCCTAAGACATGCTCCCAGCATGGAACCCTACACAATTTTGGATGCGTTTGTATGAAAAGCAACACAAATCCAGGCCACCCAAAAGGCAAACAGGCAGGGATACCCAAGGCCCGGTATGTTTGTTACTCTTCAGATGAGGATGAAAGTCATCTGGCATTTCAACCCGACCCTACCCAAGAGAAGTCAGATATCATGGTTTACCAAAGGCACCCCAGTCAAAATTTGCATTGATTCTGGTGCCACAGCGAACACCATCAACTATGAGGCCATCAGTGCTGGAAAAAGAGTGTGAAACTTTGCCTGTATGGAGAAGATAACCCTGCGCCAATTCCCCTTGGCAGATCGTTTTTTGGACTGATCAACACTCCATCTGGGCAGATGGTGTTTAGTGGCAAGATCGGGAAACTCAAAGATTACCAACTCGAGCAGAATATTGATCCAACTGTACAACCAGACGTACAAAATTCCCATCCCACACCCTTACACTACCGGCCCAAGGTGGGAGCCAAGCTGAGACAACTCGAAGACCAAGATATCATTGAACATGTGACAGGTCCAACACCATGGGTATCACCACTTGCCATTGTCGATAAGCCGAATGGTGACGTAAGACTGTGTGTTAACATGTGTAAGCCCAACGAGGGTCTGTGTCGTACACACCACCCATACCCAACTTCGGAAGAAATCCTACACAACCTAAATGGCTCCAAGGTCTTCTCAAAAATTGATCTCAAAGAATGTTATCACCAAATTGAACTGACTGAATCATCTCATTACCTGACAACATTCAAAACACATGCTGGCCTCTGCCATTACAAACATCTGCCATATTGAGCATCAGTAGGCTCCAAAGTATGCCAACATGTAATTGGACAGGTCCTTGAGTGATGTTATAATGCGAGGAACATTGCTGACAACATTCTTGTCCATGGTACCACTAAAGAGGAGCACAACAGATCTGTAGAAAATGTATTGCTTTGTCTCCAAGAGAAAAACCTCACTGTCAACCCAGAAAAGTGTCTATTTGGAGTCACTGAACTGGACTATTATGGATTCCACAACTCAGCACAAGGTATATCTCCTGACAAGAATCATATACACGCAATCAAGCAAATGTATCCACCCAGCTCAGCCACAGAAGCAAGAAACTTTCTTGGATTAGTAAATACTGTGGCCTGTTTCGTTTCAAACCTCGCTGCTATGACAGAGCCTATACGAAGAATCACACAAAAACCATCCATGGTTGTGGGGTCCAGAGCAATCTGAAGCCCTTAACAAACTGCACGACCTCATATCTAGCAACATTGTTCTGGGCCATTTTAACCCATCCCTCCAAAACCAGGTACGTAAAATATGTTTGGCAAGGTCTACCTTCCTGATCACTCTTTTAAATTGATCAAATTAAACCTCAAAACAAGAGTGTGCAGCTGCTTTACATCTTGTTTTTGATACAACTTATGCCTAATATCAGGCCATTATACATAGTGCAATGTCATCATGTACACATTTTATATAGCAGCTTTGTTGCTGTATGTACACTATAGTATACTTGCTTACTGTATTCTTCCTTTTTTCCCTCCTCACCCTACCTTATTCAATAGAACTGAACTACAGGTCTGGGTTAGAGGAGACATAGGAAATAAGTCAGACAGGTCTCAGTGCACACCTGCTCGTTAGCTTCAGCTTTGCTCATAGCAGGCTGAGTGGGACCCTGAACCTACCTTAGCCTTAGTCGCTAGCTGGGAGTGACATACGCACCACTCATTGGCTCTTCCCTTATTTTTTACATGCTATCACCAGGTGTAGCATGCACCACACTTGTTGGCTCATCTATTTCTCGTAGGGTGTGCTGCTGCCACATCCTTTATCTTTACTTTGCAGGGTGTATTGCTTTCCCCCTCTAATTATCCCAGGGAGCACCCAAAAACGTTAGTCCCATTTACTGTCAAATGTTTTGTGTGGTGGTCTTGATCATTTATTTAACAAGCAACAAATGGTGGTTCATTTGCATTGAAACAATTATATCAATTATGCTTCTTTTTTGTCGTGTTTAGAGTAAATACATGTAAATAAATACTTCAAAGATATAATATCTAGTTCTACAGCTGTAACAGATTTCTGAAGTTATCAGAGCCAGCTGACATAGCATACTGGAAGACAACAACATGAAGAACTTGTGGTACATAATTTTTACATGTATAATCATTCAATACATGATCAAGTTACCCTGACTGATGAGTTCATTCTACCCTGGGTCAGTAAGAGTACTAGTTAACAGGACTGAATAAGATCATCAAAACTTTACTCCTACCATTTGTTGAATTCGTGCTCCCAGTTTGGCATAACTGACACTGGCATTACAATTAACACCCTCTTGATCAACTTTGCATCGAACATACCAGCAAGGAATGAGATCACTTGAATAGTCTTCCCCAGCCTACAAATACAACAGTTCAAAAGTTAGTCAATATGTTTTAATTCATTTTATATAATAACCAAATCAGTGCACATGCTCTGATGGTTTATTGTGCTGGTAAACTGATGGCAAAATCATGCACCTTCTAATTATTATAAAAAAGCAATAGACCACAAGTTTCTATGAGGATGTTCACTTGGGATATTGGTAGAACACGAGAAGAATTTGTAAATCACTCACCTGTGGCTCCTGATTTACGAATTCTTCCTCTGTTCTACCAACATCCTGCATGGTTTATCAGCCTAAAAACCATAGAAACTTGTGGTCTATTACTTAATTCAGTTGATTTTTCCTGTTTCCTTTAACAGTTGGCCATAAGTTAATTGTTGAGCTAAAAGATCTCTCAGTAAAAGATTTTTGATTACAGTGTTTTGTAACAAACCCAAAATGGCAGACAAAGAAGCTTATTGTTAACCCCTGGTCAGCCAGTTATAATATTCTGACATGTTTTTTTTATCTTCAGTGCCTTTAATTTAGCTTTTAAGAGTTCTCAGTTGAATCATTGGCAACTGTGAGAGTTACCAGACAGGTATCACTGGTGTTAAAGCTGAGCATTAATTTCTGAAACAAAAGTAAATAAAACTTGGTGGTTTAGAGCCACTTAATTTGGTGCACCAATTAATAGTATTATTCTCACCCCATGTCATCAGCAAGGATGCCTCCCATCCCTTTATTAAACAACCTCCAAAACCAAAGGACACCATCAACTTGATATTGATATAAAGACTTGTAAATCTGTAATGGCAGATAAAACCCATCACCAACATCACACATTCTATCGCCATCATCATCATCTTCTTCATCATCATCTTCATTTCCTTCCTCCACCTGTCCCTCTTCTGACTGGTATGTTTCTATAGCTTCCTGGAAAAAAATTAATATATAGATTTAGATCAACCTAAAAGCAGAACTCCTGTAGCCCAATTAGGGTTACCCAGGATAGGGTTAAATTTGATTTGAAATTTGTAACTTTGCAGTGAGGTTTTCTAAATATTGTTTGGCCTTTTATTTTGAGTTTAATAATCACAAAACATGATACACAAAAAAACTGAAAACAAAAAACATTTGTAGAGAAGAAACAGTTGTAATTTGGTTAACTTTGAAATCTGGATTAGGGTTAACAGGCTTCCAAACAACCAGGCTCTGTTTTCAACAAGTTAACCTGACATGAGCCTGTAATCCAATCAAAAACCAGTACTTGGTCAGCGGTCAACTTAAAAAAAAACATGTGACTTAAATGAGCTATTAACTTGAGCCCGCAATATAGTCACGTGATACTGGTCAGTGGATACTTTGATTTGACAGGTTTTGACAGGATTTGACAGGACTGCGCTTGGCGGCCCTTTGGGCCACCAGAGCTCCGCTATGAAGGGACTTGAAAATTTTACCATATTTGTAAGATCACAACGCCTCAAAACGGTGTTAATGCGTGCCTGGTTAATTAACGTGTGTATCCTTTGTATTGTATGTTATTACTTGTTAGAATGTGTGTTTGTATCGTCATGTGATTTATTCAAATAGTTTTTGGGTAGTGCATTTTTTAAAGTTTTTGCTGTGCGGACCGGGGAATAATATCTATCAAAGCATCTAGTGCAGTTTGTGTCAGATTCTCAGCTGTTATAGGCAGGCCCAGCATCGCGCTACAAATGTAAGTCTCCACTGTTATCACTAGTTTTTAGCTTGTGCTGTTTTTGCGTTGTTTAAGTTTGTTTTGTTTGTGTTTGTTTCACACAATGAGCCGCAACTAAAGATCGCTTGCAATAAAGTATGCGTTACGAATAGTCATTGTATGCTGGAGATGTCACGTCCCTGTTGGTTTCAACATTAATTAAGCATATTAATTAACTGCTAAATAATGCTATAAGTATAATAAAGAAAAATTTTATGAAAGTATGTCAATTGAAAATTCATTACCTGCTGATTATTTCAAGAGAAAGAGAATAGATGTGATACTGAGAAAATGCACAATGTCTCAATTATAATGTATTTGCTACCTGTACCATAGACCCAATGCATTTAATTAGTATCACATTTTGTTCTCTATCTGTCAATTGAATTGAAGTTACTGATATTTCCCTTATGCAACATGTTACTGACAGATACACATCTTGCAATGTCTTATTTTTTCATCATTCACTGTTGCTTTCAGACAGAAGTTGTTGTATAACTGTTTTTACTTTCAAAGCAACTTTTTATTTACCAGTCCACATATAGGCAATAAGTTTATGATACACAGAAAACAACAAGACCAGCAACTCAATAAGTTGATCTGATTCACTGAATAAAAAAGGATCTGCTCTGTAGTGTTTGCAAGGAAGTACAGTGTAAAACCTACTGTAACTAGCAGATATTTTAAACTATATATAAACTGCGGATGAAGATTATTTAAAAATACCTGCAAAGGATCACTTTGTTCCAACAAAGAGCTTAATGCTTGAAAGGTCAGCTATGAGAAATTCCCTGTCAGTGTTTAAATTAAGGTTTTGACTTCTGGTTATAAATAAGCAAATGAGGGAGTACATTCTCGTGACATCTACATATTGTATATATTAGGACTGTTAACTAGATTTACTTTATGGGACATACAAGATCCACACAATGAGAAAACATAGCTAGACACAATGGCAATTCTTATCTTCACCTTGACTTTTTCAATTTTTCTCAGCAACTTCTCAGACTCAAATATCTCATAGGCTCGCTGAAATAAGTCCAGAGCTCTTTCAAGACATCCTTTTCTTCCTAATTCTTTTCCTTCTCTAATTAAACGGTTGTACTTAGCCTTTTCTTCATCAAGATTGTCAGGCTTGGCTGAAGATGTCACTATAAAACAGACAAGATAGCATTTTGTTGAATTTCTTTACAAGCACAACCCTAAAAGATACCTTGACAGTTAAAAATAGTGGTGTTTTGCACTTAGAACCTGACAGAGACCAAAAACGGCAATTTGCACTACTGTGGAAGTCAGTGCCCCCATCCTGGGTATTTTGCCTTCAACCAGTGACAACAACAATTTATTGGTATTCTCATATACAGATGGTATTACCTAAAATAATAACTAATATAACACTAATCGTTTTGAATTAAATAAGATTACATCCCTCTCTACCCTGGTCCAGAGGTTTTTCTTGATTTTTCACCGCATGAGAGAGCTGCAAGAGAGCTGCGAAGCGGTGAACACGGGTTCCAAAGCAGTGCTTCATATAATATATAGATTTAGGCTAGCCTAAAAGCATAGCTCCTTGGCCACGTTGTTAAGAACCTGATTAAGCTAACCCAGGAAAAGGTACAATTTTTATTAGAGTTCTGTAACTATGCAGTGAGGTTTTCTGTTTTGAGTTTTATAAACACAAAACAAAGCAGGAAAAACATTTGTATAGAAGAAAACGTTATAATTCAGATTAATTTTAATCCTAGGCTAGCGTTAGCCGGGTTCCGAACAACCCTGAACTGTTTTCAACAAGTTAACCTGACGCGAGCCTGCGATCCAAACGAAAACCAGCATTTGGTCAGCTGTCAACTTCAAAAAACACGTGACCTCAATGAGTTGTAGACTTGTCATTTGGAGTATGGCCGCCATGTCGCGCGACTCCACCGTCGTTGCCGTCGTCGTGGGTACGCGCCCACAAAAAATACTGCTGCCCATGATAACCATGAGAAAATCAATACATGGGTTTCTTTTTCCTATATGGTTATGGGACTCCGCTTGGCTGCCCTTCAGGCTGCCGGACCTCCGCTATAAAGTAACCTAGTAGTTTCTTATGCAAATGAAAGAATCAGCATTATTGAACAGGACCGCGTTGTTCAAAGCCCGACTAAACTAACCCGGGGGTAGCGAGAATTTTGATTTCAGTTTTACAATTTTTTGGTGAAGTGTTTTGTTTACATTGTTTGCCCTTCAGTTTTGAGTTGTAGTAATCTCAAACTGCACCAAACATTAGAGGTGAAAAACATTTTTAAACAAGAAGAAATAATGCCTCAGTTAACGCTTAACCCTGGGTTAAGGTTAACCGGCTTTCGAACAACCCGACCCAGGAATAAATTTGTTTTCAGTATCGTTAAAAAGACTAAATGACGGATATTTAAGTACGATGTCACTTGTTATATTGGTGTCTAGAAGTTCACGATTTTTGTTCTCAAATTATTTGGTTAGGGCGGCAGTGTTGACAAATTCGAAGACATTCGGGAAAGCTTACATTTTGGATTCCGTCCACGAATCGGTTCCGTGCAAGAAAGCTGTTGATTTGTGTATACTGACTGACCTGAGTGATGACTTGTCTCTTTAGTAATAGTGAGACCTTCCAAGAGTTCTCTGGTACCGTTTAGCTCAGGGTTGTACTCAGCCATTTTGAACTGATTCGAAGAAATGGCGCCAAAAGTTAAATTCTCACGTGACTTTGGCTTGGTTCCCAGGCTCTCTCTTGAAATGAACCGGAGTGTTTCGCATGACGTCAGACGGCGGCCATGTTGGTGTCCCAAACCAATCCCACTTTAACCACTTTTTCAATGTTTCATTAAATTTGCATATGTGTGGGCCACGTGAGTGAAAACCCAAATTACCATTCTGCTACAGGTTCACAAGGGAATATATTTTTCACAAATAAGCATGGTAAACATCTATAACGCACTGCATTTGGGAAAGATAGCGCGTTGTTCGTTATCTTTTTTGGGGTATCGCCCTACGGAAGTCACGAAAAGGTGGTAACGAAGCATCTGATGAAGATCAGTGACCATACGTAACGTTATCAATATTGATTATTTGCAATCGAGAAGCAAAACAAACTTGTTCCATTGACTGTTGAGGGGGCTTGTGGAAGGAGACAATTTCTGCGTTCGCATCGCTTCGGCTGATGTTATTCTCACTTGTTACAAGACTTGATCGAATCTTACCCGAGAAAAAGGTAAGCTTTACAAGATAAATCAGATGTTACTAGTCACCTGCTTACATAATACAGAAGCTCAAAGTTATATAACAAAACTGTGTTGAGGGTTAGTCGGTAAGTTTTACACTGTAGCTTATCGGTTTAGCATGTCAGTTTGTACATCACTTTTTATAAGTGTAGTTTTGGTAATTATAGTTTTATGGTAATGATTCCTTGTTCATAAAATTGAGAAATCTGGCTGTTAACGAATTTTTCGCCATTGAAGCTGTGGTAACAAGACGATAAAGATTTGTTAGATGGATGATCTTG
>JAEMPF020032753.1:0-20611 GCA_022496165.2 Catalaphyllia jardinei
GTCACTGTATCGGATGACGATTTGTATCGAGTGGAAAAAGTGTTGAACGAAAAGGGAATAAATTGCTTGTACGTTGGAAAGGTTGGCCAGATAAATACGACAGTTGGATCGACAAGAAGGACGTGAAAAAGCTTTGAGGATGACGGAAGAGTTTTACATCACCTTGCCTAGTCACAGCAATCGGACAGAGTTTCCGCAGAACCAAAGCAAGATTCGATTACCACACCCCATCAGGTTGCAAGGATCGAGTTGGAAAGTGGGATTAATTAGCATCACGTTACCAGATGTAAAAGTTCATCTCCCCAAGTTAGTCCACGGTAACGAAATCCCGTTTACCATGGATTGGATCATGAAATAACCCTCAGGGGGGCTGAAGTTTGGTAGAGCTCACTACGATCCGAATGATCTCAGAGCCGTGGTAGAGTACATTGATGGGGTTGGTTTCATGAAAAGTATGGTGACATTTTTCGAGCAGCGGCGCATCTTGAACTACAAAGGACCACATCTTGATAGCAGCTATACAGCATCCGATGGAAAGAGAATGTATGTGAAATTTCGTTGGGATGGAGACGATCTCTTGACTGATAACAAAGCTACACATGCACGTTCCAATTACTCACCCGCATTGAAGATCAATAAAATGTTGGCCTTAAAGATGGGATGGTTGAAGGAGAGAAGCCCTGAAAATTATGACTTGGGACCCAATTTACGTCAAGAGTTTTTTACTGACACGGTTCCCAATTTAGAAACGATGACACATGATCTGAAAAACGACAGGGACGAGCCTTTGTTTTGGCTGCTAGAAGAGGACCTTTTTCATCTGAGTGTGACCTGCGATTGGCGCTTCACAAATCTCAACAAAGCCTTTCAAAACGTGGTGGGTTCGACATCACGTTCCTTGTTCATCTATTCCGACGTGGGAGGAAGTGCGGTGGTCGGAAATCAAGTCACGGATCTATTGCGAGAGGTCAACTATCGACGAACAGGGAATGGAAATCATTATTTTGAACCGCTCCACGTACAATATATTCCGTTGCGCAAGGACGTTGTGGACATTATTGAGACGCAAGTGTCATAGACAACAGGGGAGCTGCCTCAATTTGGCGAAGGAAACACGATTCTCACTCTTCACTTCAAACGAGCATGAAAGGTGGAAGTTTAACACGATTCAAACCTGACCCACAAGACGGAGGTGGCTTTGTGCAAGAACTGCTGAAAGCGAGTGTTAAGGGAGGTCTGAAAGGATTAAAAAGCGGTCGCGGTGTTCGAGATCGCATTCGAAAGGCAAAAGAGGGTGCAACACGGAGCGCTAAACAAGCAGTGAAACGTATAGCTTACGAAGTCTTAGATAGAAAATTCAACGACATCTTCGGCGACTAATGAATCCCATCTACTCTAGAAGCTCACGACTCGTCAAATCTGGAAAAGGGCTGTCAATGTCATGCTTTGAAGGCTGCTCAAAAGCCTTGAAACGTCGCCGAAAGGTACAAAAAGGCGGATGGATTGGTCCTGGAGTCAGTAAACCTGTTGCTACGATTGGCATCACATCTTAGTGAGAAGACAAAGGAGAAGAAGAAGAAGATGACCGATACCTTGATAGACGGTGGGCTATTACATCCGGGTTCAAAATCAGTTATGAATCCTCAACTGAGCCTGTTCAACGTTCCACCCACTGATCTTAGCATGTCCAGTTATCGCATCGTACCCATTCAGACCTACACGACAGGCATCAACCCCGTGGAATTCCAAGTGGACCCTCAAGAAGATTACGTGGATCTCAGTCGAAGTTTCTTTGAGATTGAGTTAGCCCTCAAACTGGCGAACGGTGATAACGTAGTGGAGGCCACAAGACTCTGGCCCACGAACAATTTGGCCCACACTCTGTTCAAACAGATCAGTGTGAGACTCAATGGTACCTTGATTAGCCCTCAAACTGATAATTACCATTATAAAGCCTACCTGGAAACATTGCTCAACTACAACAGAGATGATGGAGAAACCGTGCTAAAACCTCAAGGTTGGTACAATGCCCTGCACTTTCCAACGCAAATGACTGCGAACAACACAAACACGGAAAGAGAGGGGCACGAGGCTTTCCAAGCATTGTCCTCTAACCAACAAGCTTCAGTGAAACTAATGAAAGCAGAACAAAGCAATTACACGGATGGAAAGCGACACGTGCTCAGGTTCACATCCCACATTGAAGTGTTCCACTTGAACAAATTATTGGTACCAGGTGTGCAGATTGGAATCCAAATGTATTTCAATTCTCCCAATTTGTTCTTGAATGGTGTGAATGTAGCTGGAAGATTGACGCACGAAAATGTCAAAGTGAGAATGTACCTGTGTCAAGTAAGGCTCAACCCCAGCGTCTACCGAGAGCTGATGACGAAAATGAACGTCAACAGAACAATAGTGGCTTACCCGACCGCGAGAAGTCAAATTAGGACCTTCAACATGCAAGGCAACCAACAAAGATACGAGTGCAACAATTTATTTCAAGGCCGAATCCCAAAGAGAGTTATCGTGGGGCTCGTGCATTCAGATGCCTTCAATGGTAATGTGGCATGTGACCCATTCTGTTTTCAAAAGTTTGGTGTGAGTAACATCAGGCAACTGGTCAGAGGAGAAGAGTACCCTTACCAGACCATGGAACTAGTGCACAACAACAGTACCCAAGATTTGAGAGGTTACCATCGGTTCTTACAAGCCACAGGATGTTTGTGCAAGCATCAAGGAAACATGGTGAGAAGTGAAGACTGGGGTCAAGGCAAGAATTGCACACTGTTTGTATTTGACAACGCAGCCAACGGATGTTTGGACAGTCCAGTGTTGAACTCCAAACAGTCTGGAGAGTTACAGATTGTGCTGAACTTCGGTGCACCACCAGGTAACAACATCACTGTCATCCTGTACGGAGAGTTTGAGAACCTCTTGAAAATAGACAAGAACAAAGCCGTTTTGTACGACATTTACCAACGCTAATGGAGAAAGTACCCTTGAATAACGTGCAACTGGATCATTTGGCGACAGCAGATGCCATCTTGAAACCCTACTTTTACGGCACGGTGGCTTGCGATCGATTACCAAGTCGACCGGTCAAGAAAGAACATCGTGGATACATTGTGAACACAGATCCACACGGCAGACCGGGCCGACACTGGTTGGCGCTTTGGACTTATAGTGGGAATGTGTGCGAGGTAATGGACAGCTACGCCCTACCTTTGGAGTCTTACGAGACAACAGAGCCCTTGCAAGATTGGTTAAAAAGCCAATGGAAATATGTCATTTATAACGAACAGTCTCTGCAATCGATTTACAGTAAAAGTTGTGGCGATTACGCCTTGTTCTATTTAAAGGACAGAGCGAGAGGTCAAAGCATGAACGAGTTCTTGAGACGTTTCTCGAAACATGATTATGTAAACAATAATCACAAAGTAGGTCAGATGTTAAGAAAGTTGATAGAGAAAGAGTTAAAATGGAATGAAGTGTGTAAAATGAAACATCACCAGGACACTTCTCGTTGCGGTGTAAGGCATTTAGTGTAATGATTGTTGGTTTGACAATAAAATATCGCTGAAAACATTTTCTGTGTATTGATCTTGTAGTACAATGGTTAGTATCCTCTGGAGATCGGAGATTGAACCCCACAGCGCCGATCTTTTTCTTTCCTTGTGGTTTCAAAAACCGCATACCCTTGCATCTTTGGCCATTTGGAATCATGGAACGACGGGAGGCTTTTCGATTTCACACCCCTTCCAGTGTATTGGTCGGGGGTCCTTAAGGGTGTGGGAAGACGGTGTTTACCGCCAAAGTTTTACTGAATAACCTCGATTTGTTTCATACGACACCCTCCCAAATACATTATTGCTACGGGGCGTGGCAAGATGGATCTCACCCCATGAAAGAGCAGGGGGGCAAGTTTCACGAAGGTGTTCCCGACACAGATCAATTGAAAACGTGGTTTCCTAAGGGCGGACTCCTCGTGTTGGACGATCTTATGGCTGAAGGAGGAAACGATAAGCGGGTGTTGGATTTGTTCACCAAACATTCACATCATCAGAACGTCACCGTGCTCTACTTGTGTCAAGACATGTTTCCGCCAGGAAAATATGCCAAGAGTATTTCCAGAAACGCCCACTACATCGTAGCCTTCAAGAATCCACGAGATCAATTAGGCATGAGGAATTTACTGTTACAGGCGTTTCCAACCCATTGGCAAGTTTTACAAGACACGTTTCAACGTTTGACAGAACGTCCCTTTGGATACATAGTCTTGGATTTACACCCTGGCAGTTCAGACGATCAAAGGATTCTCAGCCACCTTTTAAAGGATGAAGGATGTATGCGATGTCACAAATTCATTGAGACACCATGGCGAACTCTTCCCAAGATTCAATGACGACTGTATCTCTAATGAACGGATCTAAGAAAAGCGCCCAACTGTTAAACAAAGATTTGCTGTACCGATTGGATGGGTTGTTTGCCTTTTACCACCGTCAGTGGTGGTGTCATCGTCAGATAGTTTACCGCTTTAAGTGGTGCCACGGTTGCTTGAACGCTTTGGCTTTGATCATCGTGGCAGCAGGCATTGTCGTAGGATCCGTCTTGGAAAACAGTCTGCTGATTGCCTGTTTAACTGCTGCTGGAACTGTGATTAAGGGCTGGAACGATTTCAAAAAGTTTTCGTTTAAAATCGACATGTGTCGCTTTGCCTACACTACTTTTGACAAGACATTGATCGAATTGAGAACCTACGTGCGAGGACTGCCGATGGAATAGTTTGGGGGATTTTTGATCAAGATGCAAACCTTGGATGACACAATCACTGATTTCACACCCCCAGTATCTGACAAGTGCGTTCAAGAATACGAACAACGATTTCACTACGACCACGTCAATAAAAGCAGTAGCACTTACGTGTGAGTGGTAGTATGTATCATGAAGAGCAAGCGAACAGTTCGTAAAAAACCAAGGAGACGTAGGAAGACACAAAAAGGAGGGTTGTTTCCCTTGGCAGCTCTCATTCCAGCTTTAGTCGCAGCAGGGAAGGCGGCAGCACTAGGTGGAATCTCTGGTGCAGCATGTTACGGTGTGAAATAGGGTTTGCAAGCTGCTTCGCGAAAACGTCGAAGATGAAAAATAAACCAAAGACCAAGAGAAGAACTAGACAGCGAGGCGGAATACGGACTCGACGCAAACATAATAAGAGACAACATGGAGGTGCATTGTTGACTGTTTTCAAGAACGCGGCCAAGATCGGGTACAGTCTCGGAAAGGACAAGAGGTATAAGAGAATGGGTGTAAAGGGTGTCACAGGCAGTTACAACAGACGTCCTGCACCGTGGGAAGTATGATTCGATTACGAAGACAGCGACCTTTCTTGGAGGCTATTCTAAAAGAGGCCAATCGGAACAGGAGACAGGAGATGTTAGAACATGCCAATGCAGATCAAATCAATGCCGTGAGCGAAATGGTTCTCAACCTATTACGAAACAGAATTCCCGTTCATCCAATCACCATGGCTAAACTGCAACGCTATAAGACAACGCTACGCGAGGTGGGGAAACGTAGAAACTCGGTCAAGAGGCGAAGAGAACATCTCCAAGAACACAAGGGTAGCGGATTCTGGCAAGGTTTGAACGACGTGTTCAAAGCATGTCGATGTTAAACAGCAGAGATTTCCAGGGTTATCCACTACAAGGTTATTACTTCGTTCCCAAACCCAAAGACCCCTTGAGCGAGTTGATCATGTTATTACAAAAAGACGACGAAAGAGAAGACACCCTGAATCGTGATGTGGAACATCAGCATCGAGCGGAATTGGTCAAGCTATTACAACAAGCCAATGAAAGAGAAGACGTCCTGAAACGTAAAGTGGACCATTGGCATCGAGCTTACAAAGCCCTCCTTCAAGAGCACATGGCTTTAAAGTACAGCGACATCTGCGTTTCATGTCAGAAGGAACAAGATTCCACACCACCCGGTAAGACCATCACATTGTGTCGCTCCTGCGGCGAGGGTAAAAAAACCCTCAAGAGTCTTCAAAAAGAATTGGAAGAGGTACGGGAAGAGACAAGATACTGGCAAGATTTTTACGAAACGGCCTTGAAGCAAGTTACGGACTTCAACGACAGTAAGAATGACAGAAGAGGTTATGATGGTACCCACGAAAGAGTTTGATCAATTGGTTCAGTATTACAAAGGAGAAATAACCGACAATGCCTTGTTGAACAAAGCGGGACGATTGGCCGCCGAAAGTCACCTGATACTCCGTGATAAATCGATTCCTGATTCGATTGCCATCAAGAAAATTAAACCTTTAGCTTGTCAGAGAGGTCGTTTAACCAAAGGTATCAGACAAATTGGTCCTTTGTCGAGCAATAGTGTTGCTGTCGGTGAAGAGGCAGAGGAGGAGGAGGAAGGAGATTTGGTAAAGGATTCGCTGGAAACCATGTTCAAACAATTGATTAAGAACACTTCTCGAGGTACGAAGACACCGAAGATCAAGGAAGAAGCTACACCGTCTACGTCAGGTGCTAAAAAGAAGTCACCCGCTGCTAAAACACCCATTCCACCTGACTCGGATCTGGGAACGCTCCTAAGAAAGGCTGACATTCTCCTGGGTAAAGACAAGGGCAAAGGCAAGGGTAAACGTAAAAACAAGGTGCAAAGGTTAAAACTTGCGACTGGTTGGGAAGACTGGGCTCAAGGAAAGGAACTGAGAAGAAATCTTCAACACGATTATGACACGACCTAAGACCCGTACGCGCAAGTACCGTCAACGTGGACGTGGTTTTGACATTCAAAAATGGCTGGGCAAGTCGGGGATTGAATTTCACTGGCGTGGGTACCAATTTATGGGCCCAGGTACAAAGCTGGCCAAGAGACTCAAACGAGGTGATCCAGGCATCAATCGACTGGAGAAGATTGCCAAACAACATGATATCGATTATTCCAAAGCCAAGAATTTGAGAGACAAGTGGAAAGCCGACGCTAAAATGATCAAGGCCATTGATAAGTTACCCGGCAGCAAAAAGATGACCGAAAAGATTGTCAAGAGAATCATGCAGGCCAAGAAAAAGTTAAAATTGTAATCAATTTCTCCCTTTGGAGTTCGTGTTATTCAATAAAAGTTGAAAAAGGAATCATCAGACTCTGTGTTCATTTTAAACAGTTTAATGACATAATTCTCATTGACACGTGATATCGCGTACCCCGTGTCCCCATTGATTGTTAACCACGTGATATCGCGTACCCCCTTATCCCCCCTCATCTCATTGGCTCCTAGCCTTCCATTGTTTATGCTTTTGTGCAAACACTTTTATTAATCAAACGTTGTAAGCAAAATCATTTTACTTGTGACTACGTCCAGTGAGCATCGGTCTTGGTAAGCAAAGTTTTCCTTTCTGTCTTGGTGGAATGGAGTTGACTGATCGCGAATTGTGTGACGCTTTGGAGGAATTTGAAAGGACTATGGTTGATGTAAGTGAATTATTCTTCTAGTTATTGGAAAACCGCTTCGACAACTGTAGTTGATGAACTAGGAGCGATTTAAAGTTTTTTTTGAATCTTTGGTTTAAGCAGAAAAAAGTTTGCTTGAAATGCCTTCGATGTTATGTTTCTAAGCATGTGGTCGGTTATAATTCTTTTTACGTTCTAATAACTAATTATGTGAATTCCTCAAAGGTGGATTAAATTGCTCCGGTTGCATAGTGTTTTTCTCGAGGAAACAGCTTCATTCAACCTTCGTTAACTTCTGTTGTCAATTCATTTTCACTTGAAGTATTTCAATGATGATCTAGTGGTTACGACGTCGGGTTTACTTAGTTTTGTTATTGAATGTGCTACGTCAGAGTTTTTAATTCAGAATATTGCATCATGCTATGGTTTGACATTACATATGTTGATAAACGTGTTTCCCACGTGCTTTGTAAAAGTACTAGACGGTGATTGGTGTATACCTGTTTCCTTATATGGTCACATTTTGTTATGATTGTTCAGATATGACATCATCTAGTTAAGATAAATCGCGCATGTGTATCATTGAGTCATTTCATAGCTAGTGTTGAGACAGTCATGTTCACTTCACAGCCACATCAGCGTGCATCACGCCGGAGCCGTTCTCTTTCGCCTGTACGTTCACCTCGACATGTGGTTCCTCGCCGAAATCGGTCCCTGGGGCGTAATCCAGTTCCTGTAGGAGCTAAAAGGTCGTACGACGAGGCATTTTTTGACGACGATGACGACGATTGGATCTTCCATCCAGCTTTAGACCCGTACATGGAGACATCCCCATCGACCCGCGCGTCTTCGGATCGACCGTCCTCGCCTCCTGGAGGGGTAATGGTTGGTGGGGCACCACCAGAGCCGCTGTTGGATTTTGACATGCACCCCGTGGGATCACGACGTAATTGGCGAGATGTCCTGCATAAACAGAGATATCAGGCTCGCATACAACAACACCGTGAGGCCAATCCCACTGACGACTTGGGACGAGAGGTCACGGAAGCGTTACGACGAACCATCCACCCTCAGATTAAAGCCGACAGCACCCTCAAGCCTCATCACACGTTGCATTTCACTATGCAATCAGACGCATTCACCCATGCATTTCAATCAACGACGTTTACCGTGAGTGAATTTGAAGAGGGTTCAGATCGCATAGACACGTACCTACAAGCCCTGGCATCCAGACTCAATTCTAATCAGGCCTTCGAAGCAGACGACTCGTTCACGGTGGAGACCACGTTTATTCATACCCCTGCCCCTGGTAGTGGTCATGGTAAACGCTACAAACCAAGCAGTGCAGCCGTTCGTGGAATCGTCAAAACGTCGCGCGTCACTATCAAGAACAGAGATGCATTGTGTTGCGCTCGGGCCATCGTCACCATGAAAGCCTTGGTTGATGCCAACGGGAATACCAGGGATCGTCATTACAAAAACCTCAAAGATGGTTATCCTGTCCAAGAGCGACTGGCCAAGGAACTCCATCGTCTAGCAGGGGTACCCGAAGGACCATGTGGCATCCCCGAGCTACAAAAGTTCCAAGAGGTTCTCCCTTACTACCAGATCAAAGTCATGTCTATTGACCCTCCTCACATGTTGATCTTCGTGGGTCACACACCGTCGGACAAGATCATCCGTATCATCAAAGAAGACGACCATTACGATGGGTGTAACTCATTCTCGGGTTTCTTGTCCAAGAGTTACTTTTGCGATGAGTGCAATCGGGGGTACAACACTGAAGATCTCGAAAACCATCCCTGTGAAGGTAAATGGTGTCCATCTTGTCATCGAAAGGACTGCCCGGATTTCGCAGAAGCTAAACGACTGTTGGGTCCAGGAAAATTCCCATCACCTTCTCCTTGCCGTCTGTGTCATCGAACCTTCTTTGGTGAGGACTGTTACTCTTACCATCTTCATCGTCGCAGTAAAAACATTCCATCCATTTGCCTCACCTACAAAAAATGTCTTGAGTGTTGCAAGACCTACGAAGTGGAGAATGCCGGTAAATCTAGAAGTAGACCTAAGCAACACAAATGCGGTTGGGGCGAATGCCCCATTTGTGAACAACAAGTGCACGTCGCCTCCCATCAATGTTACATCCAACGCATTCCAGAAGAGGAGGATGATCCCAAATTGAAACGGGTGCCGCGGAACGAAGTGGGGACCCGTCACTTCATCGAGCCCGATGCTGAAGATCCAGATACCAGAGTGTGGGTGGAAAGAGACCCACCCCTTCAGGTCTATTGTGATTATGAAGCGACCGTGGACGATGAGGTAGTGCAAACTCCTATCTTGCTCGGCGCCGAGAGCGACGAAGAAGACCACACGGAGTTCTTCTATGGTTCAGACTGTACAAAATCTTTCTTTGAATGGTTGGAATCTTTAGCTATTGATCAAGACGGGGACGATCGGAACGTAATTGCTGTCTTCCATAACCTCAAAGGATATGACGGGATGTTTCTATTACAACATTGCTATGTGAACCAAAGAGAAGTCACGAATCAGATCACCGTTGGTACCAAAGTGCTGTCCTTCTCATCAGACCGATTGACCTTCAAAGACTCTCTCTGTTTCCTTCCTTTTCCTCTTGCTACCTTTCCGTCTACCTTTGGCATCCAAGAATTGGTCAAAGGGTTCTTCCCCCACAAATTTAACACGCAGGAAAATCAAGGCTACGAAGGACCCATGCCTCCTGCTGAGATGTATGATCCTGATGGCATGTCAACTAAGAAGAAAGCAGAATTTGAGCGGTGGTACGCCGAGAAGGTCGCTGCCAACTACCATTTCGTCATGCGACGAGAAATGGAAGCCTATTGTGAATCGGACGTCAAACTCCTAAAAGCCGGATGTCGAAAGTTTAGAAAAGAATTCCAGCAACATGCCGAATTCGACCCCATCGAGAAGTGTGTAACCATAGCGTCTGCGTGCAATCGGTTCTGGCGAAAGAAACTCTTAACTCCTAACAGCATAGCCACTGAACCCATGCAAGGATGGCAAGGAGCTCGCAGCAACCAATCCGTAAAAGCATTCAAGTGGTTAGCTTGGCGTGAACACCTGCTTCGTCGTGACAGTCGCTTCAACGACGAACCTCAAGAAGATCGCATTCGACACGCGAACAATGGTGGCGAGCAGAGATTGCTAAACTTCCTGGTAGATGGCCTCGATGTGCAGAACCATGTTGTCTATGAATTTCATGGATGTCTATGGCACGGTTTTCCTCGTTGTCATCCCAATCATCGTGACCGACATTCAAAATTCCATCCTGATCGTACCATCCAAGAATTGTATGAAGTCACTCAACAGAAACACCATCTTCTGCGCCAGCACGGGTACAACCTTCAAATCATGTGGGAATGTGATTGGGATCGTGAAGTCAAAAGCAATGAAGATCTCAAACAGTTTCTAGCATCCTACGAGATGGTCGAACCTCTTAATCCGAGAGATGCCTTCTTTGGGGGAAGAACCAATGCCGTTCGTCTCCATCATGAGGTCAACGAGGATCAGGGTGAACAAATCAAGTATGTCGATGTAACCTTTCTCTATCCCTGGGTAAACAAGACACGACAGTATCCCATTGGTCATCCCATCATTATCACCAACCCGGAGAACCAAGACATCCAGGCGTACTTTGGTATAGCCAAAGTAGATGTGATTCCCCCTCATCACCTGTATCATCCCGTCTTGCCCTTCCGACATGGAGGTAAACTCACTTTACCTCTATGCAGAACCTGCATGGAAGAAGAGATGACCAAGGGCCTCTTGGAAAAATCGCATCATTGTCCTCACTCTCTAGAGGAACGTCTTCTTAGGGGTACGTGGTGCACACCTGAACTCGTCAAAGCAGTAGAGGACGGGTACCGCATTGTACACATCCACGAGGTCTGGCATTTTCCACAGGAACAACGTCAAGAAGGGCTCTTTGCTGACTATGTCAACACATGGTTAAAAATAAAACAAGAATCAGCCGGGTATCCTGGATGGGCCACAACACCTGAACAAAAACAGCCATACGTCCGTGACTACCAAACCAAAGAAGGTATCACCTTAGATCCTCTCTTCATTGAAAAAAATCCTGGCAGAAAAGCTACAGCCAAATTGATGCTCAACAGCTTCTGGGGCAAGTTTGGCGAAAATCTTCACAAGAAAACCACGGAAGCAGTCACCACACCAGCTCATCTCTTTGCCCTAGTGTCAGACACCTTCACAGACATCCACACGGTCCGCATTTGTTCGCACGATTCCTTGGAAGTGGTCTACTCGAATTTGAGGGAAAACCAGCGCGACAACGGACGTGTCAACATTTGTATTGCTGCCTTCACGACCTGTTGGGCCCGTTTAAAGTTGTACTCCTATTTAGAACTGCTACAACAACAGGTACTGTACTTCGACACAGATTCCGTCATTTTCTTCAGGAAGCCTGGCCAACCCGACATTCCTCTGGGAGACTTTTTGGTCGAAATGACCAACGAATTGGATGATGGAGATTACATCATCGATTTCACCTCAGCAGGACCAAAGAATTATGGATACAAGACCAAAAACGGCAAAGTGTGCTGCAAAGTGCGAGGGTTCACCCTCAATGTTCGTGGTCAGCAACAACTCAACTACCACATCATGCGCCAGAACCTTCTGGAGGAGTTGACGGATCCTCTTGACGAACGCAGAAACATCGACGTCGTCAATCGCAATTTCTTCACCAGACATCCGGCCACCAAACAGCTCAAAGTGGGTCCAAGCACCAAGCGATATGGATTGGTGTTTGACAAACGTGTAGTCGATCCGGACACCTTCAAGTCCTATCCTTATGGATACACACCATCTAGTTTTAATGAAGTGGACATGGAAAATGCTGAAACCTTGATGGCATTGTAAATACTTTTCCTAGCCTTTCACGTAAGCGCACACACCACGTTGGACACTAATGCTTCACGTTAATTGTGAAAATTGTTTATGGGCGTCCTACCACTAAGGGAGTGGACACAGGTCCCTCTTGTAAAGAATTAGGACTTTTTAATAAATACAATTGTTTCACATTTGATTCACATGTGTCTAGATTGATTCTCGAGTCCGAGGGGAAAAAATATGATAAGACCAGTCTCAGGCCTTTTCTCGCCCCAAAACAAACTCCTATTTATCAGAGTTAGTCACGCGGATTTTGAGGTTGCGTGACATTTTTGCGAAAACCCTGGCGTGATTTGTGTCACCATGGAAAATCTGTAAGACCGATCCCAGTCCTCCGTTGAGGCTGGTGGGCTGTTTTCCAACATGGCCGACTTTCATGGGCGCCGCCATCTTGCATTCTTAATTCACCTCCTGATTGGCTGAAATTTGGGGCGGCCATCTTGGATTTGGAAAACAATGGAGTCTATTGTTCTCGAAACAATAGCCTATTGTCTTTCTCGGCTCCTGATTGGTTACCGGTCATATGAGCCAGGTATAGTAGTAGGGACCCGACTGCAATCCTCAGAAAACAGTCCATTGAACCTGGCGGCACCAATGACCTTATCTCTTTTGGGAGAGGCTGTCCTTAAAGCAGAGGCCATACATTTCGACCCTTGTTTCATTACTTTAAATCCTCGAGAACGACCGTTACACTTTAAACCTTGCTTCCACTATATAAAAAAGATGCACCACGGGTCGGTGAGCTTGCGTGCACTTTCTCTCTTTCAGACCTGACACAACAAAGATGGCTTTGCAAACACACTCTTACTGGCATCCCAAAGACGCACTCTGCACGATTATGTTCAGTCTACGCGAAGGCCCGGCTCACTTTCATACTCACAAACGATGTGAAAAGGAAGTGGACCAAGCTCACCGAACCGCCATGCTATGCAGTAGCGAAAAAATGAACAGGGATAGTCGCATAACTCTAAGACGTTCCGATCTGGACCCTTGTGACACGACAAGTTTTCGAAACGCTCTGAAACAAAAACCCGTTTACTCTTTCTATTTTTCATAGACCTGACCATCCAACGGTGGATATCACAATGTCCTGACCTAGACCCCATTCAAGAACGGCTGTACCTGAGGTTAAATGAACAACGTGATCCCTACCACTTCCACACTCACGACTTGTGCGCAGTGGAAGTACATGCCCTCTACAAAAAGTTTACAATATGCGACCATACCTACTTAGTGGTAGAAGACAGGATCCCATGGCAAAGGTCCGGTCTAGACCCGTCGGACAAATGCGTTTTCCGCAATGCCTTGACTGAGAAGTAAACCCTTCTTTTTCAGAACATCCCACGACACGTTGGATGATTTTCCATCCACCAAAAGTCAACAAAGACCCTCATCACTTCAATGTCCACGAAGAGTGTGAAATAGATCTAATAGCATTCAATCTAATGGCGGACCTTTGCCTGATGGAGAAATGCAGCGAGTGTCTTCTTTTCTCCATGTTGGACCCTTACGATTAGGAAACATTTCGCAATGCTGCAAAAAGAGAATAAAAGTAGATTAAACTTGTAACAAAAAGTCCATTTTTGTTATCTCCCCAGAAGTCCCCCTAGCCATGGTAACTTCTAGAAGTGGGAACAGAGTAATGGGTTACTGTCACTTGCACCACCTCTGCAGACCTCTGCAGCTTGCAGGATACCAAACACTTCTTTGTGCTCTCCCCTTTCCCGCCCAACTGTCTCCGCGTAAACTAAGAGCCAACTATGTAACAATATTACGAAACAGTTTCTCATTTCTAAGAAAGCGAGCCATTTTTTAATTCGCGTTTTTTCTTCTCAAATTGACAGATCAACATCACCTGTTGTTTCCAACCCAATTTTGTCTCGTCAACTTACACCCTTGTTGTCTCATCAAAGCGGCACAACACCCCACAATACTTCCTCACCTACGACACCTTTTATTTCTCTCCTAGAACCCCTGCAGATTGCAAGACCCTATGGTCAACAGAAAGAACCTCACAGGCACTTACATCCCTACTGTTTCATACGATTGGAATTAAGCACCGGTATCGACATCGAAGATATCATAGCACCATGTCCCCGCGGAGACATACCTTCTCCGGTGACAAAAAATGCACTTTATTGAGAGTATCGACCTTTTTGGCCTCCACCCCTCGACCCCTTCTGGGACTCAGACTAAGACCAAACCCAACTCTTCTTTCTCTCCCTCAGAGTCAGCGCACACCATGTTACCCGTCACTTACTTTCGCGTCTCCGACACCATCCTAACACGCTATTTTGACAACACCGACGGTCCTACTCACAGGTCATATCACAAACTACCCGAAGACGGTATCCTGCAAGCTCCTGGTCTCCGTTGGTGGTGTCACAGTGAAGAAAGCTGTGAAAGAGGATTGTTTCCCGAGGACTACCACCTGAGTCACTCCATCGATGGGGGGTTCACTTTCATCTTTGGTGTCCCTCTAGATCCCCAAGAAGAACCACCTTTTTTACCACCCGCGGGCGCAGCTTTCCTTTTTGATTGAAACTCGTTCTCTTCTTCCCAGCTCTTCCCGAGGTCTATGGCGTCATCCTGTCCCATGCAATGCACAACCACTGGCACTATCACGACCATTGCAGGGAAGTCCTGGGGACCTTACGCACCTTCGTAGACTCTCGTCAATGTAGAGTCGTACTGACAGGGAGGGTCAGCGTTCCACCCTACCTCCAGGGTATCTCCGAAGACATCGGCTTCAGGTCCTCCCACCGAAAATTTTTCAATAAAGGAGATCTAATTCGGTGCGCTTTCCACATGTAGATGAGGAAATCAGACCCGTGCACTATTGTTGGTTCTACACGTCCCGCGGCATGTCACGTTACTACAACAGCCCTCCCTGGTACTACATGACCCCACCCAACCCATTACGAAGCTACCTACTGCAACACGTTTCCCACGTTTACACTTACTGTCACGTAAGGGGTTGTCAATACTTTCTGAAACTGGATCCCGATTTCTTCCAGGAACATTGAAGAGACCCGAGCAATACATCTGGTTCTACACCTCTCGTGCCATGTCAGCTTTCTTCAACCGATATCCCTACCGATGGGGTCTTGACTCGTACAGACTATACTTACTGCGACACTTCCCTAACGTTCACACCTACTGTCATGTCAACGGTTGCGAATTGCTTCTAAAATTAGAAGATCCCCTTCTCTTCCAGGAACAGAGATGAGACCCGTATACTACTTCTGGTACGCAGACCGAATAGTGGCTCGCAAAAGTCACAACAGACGACGTTACGACCCGACGCTTCCTGCAAAATATCGAGACCGTCGATACATTTTTTGTCACATCGGAACATGCGACAGAGATCTACCCACCATATCTTTTCCCAGAGTCCAAGTACAGCCGGCATTCTTTGCTGTCTGACAGATTCCCTTTTGATCCTAGGTCCAAGAATAATGTACTGCTACTTACCCTGGACGCTCACTAAAGGTGTCCACCGCCACCTGTGGTGTTACGATCCTTTACACTCGTGATGTGTATCTTTGCAGTGCCACTCCAAATCCACTACACAGACTCCAGAGGGAACCACCTGGCTCACCCTTTCACCCCATTGGATGCCTTCGACAGTCACCCGGCGCCCGAGACGGTGCCTGACCCTGACGCCTGGTTCATCGATCGGTGTAGGCCACACGGCAGGATTATGTTCAATTGGTGTTTTCTCAACCCCGTCTTGTTTTACAAACAACCCTATTACCAATGTAATTTTCTGGATTTTCTGCAACCCGGTCAGCGTCCGTATTTTGATTAAAGTTCTTGAAACGTGACATGGTGTTGTGTGATTTATTGTGTGACACGTGACATATGGCGTGACATATGGCGTGACGTGTGGTGGTATGTGACGTGACCCCTGACCCCACATTCCTTTACGTCCCCAACCGACGTGCTTCACTACTCCTGTAGCCGAAAGCCCAACCGCAAAACGCTCTTGTTGAACAGCGGTTTGGAGCAGTGCTCAAAGGTGTACAAATTCGTTAGCCCAAATTTTTGATTTTATTTTGTCGCTAACTGCACTTCCAAGCGGGATGGCGACGCTTGCAAAAAGGGGTGTGGTGGGCATACTGTGCACGTTAGGTGATACAATATTACCTCCAGAAGTCCCGGCAATAGCTTGCTTCGCTTACACAACGGAATTCTGGACCATCGAGGCGGTAGTAGGCACGTGAGCGGACACTACAGTCGACGTTGATGCTGCGCTAGTTGACGTTGTTTCTGACGGTGGTGGTCGTAGCGCGTCCTGGACGGCCTTTTGAACAGCCAGAGAAAGGGCACTGGACAGCGCTGCAACATTGACTTGCATCGTGCCGTCTTGTTGATTAGAGGTACTATCTAAAAAGCTATTCGAGGTTCTAGCGGTACTGGTTGCCATGCTGTTTACTGTAGAGGCAGAAGGGCCAGAACGTCTCGGACGCTTACTTCGTGGAGAAATAAAGAAGAGAGAGTGTTAATTTATCCAAACGTGTTAATTTGCTCGCGTAACTCTTAATCTGTAGTTGTATCACAATAACTGCCACAGGTCAAATAAATGAGGTATTAAAATTAAGAATTGTCAGTAGATCGTACGCTCGTATCCTCAGATGCATACAAATAGCTTCGGACTCCGAGTGCTATGGCACGCAACACAGGCGGCCCACTCATTTGGAGACAAAGCATAAAATCGACCGTGATCGGCCAAACAAGGATCAAGGACAAACAATACGTTGTGAGTACAATGGCGAATTACACTACCAAGTACCAACACAAAACAATATTCAACTTGGCGGTATGTCCAATAAAGAGGAAATAATGAGCTATAGTACAGATCTAAGACTCTAACTTTGTACATCATGAAACACTTTAAGTGATTGGATCAAAGCCCTCCTCAAACTTCGATAAAGTTTAAACTGTCCACGTTGGTTCAGATGAACTCCATCGTGCAATAAGAATGAATGTGTTGTCCTCCAAAATCCCCTGTGTCTCCAGTAAAATACAAATGGAAGGGGCTGTAGGACAACGCGTAAATAATCCGTCAACGTGCGAATGCGTACGTTTAAGTGCGCGTTCTCTCTTATTATAGTTTGGCCCACGCAAACCACCGCTACGCCAAATTGTTCATGTAATAGCTTTGTTAGGTCTTAGAGCAGAACGGATTGAACGATCACTGATATCGTTCGTACTCAACTGGAGAATAACAATGCCAGGCGAAAATTGTCGGACTATCTCCAAATCATAGCGTATGACTTTGGCCAGAGTTCGTCCCCCTATTCCATGCCAGCGCAGGATCATGGGGATGGTGATGTCAAAATCCTCCCGTAAAGCGTTTGTAGGCAGACGTACTTATTTATTATTATTTATTTACAGATTCGTACAATGTACAGGGGAGAGAACAATAGGAGACGTAGTCCCCTACTTGGTTCACCCTCCTAATCCAACCCCATAAAATGTAGAAAAACCAACCCCTTACCCCCAAACAACTAGAATCAAATGTTAATATACTATACTATACTATACTATAGATATCAACCTAAGAAGTAGAAAGAAACATGAAAAAAGGTAATAAATCGTGGACTACAATGATACTAACAAGAGCAAGCTTTTAGAATATTTACACGGCGACACTTGGGACAAATAATCTTGAAAGAACGTACATTGTCGCCATCAAAAACATATAATCGCTTAAAGTAAAAAGATTTGAGCTGGCGTTTGAAAGAGCATAATGTAGTAGTTACTTTGATATCTTCAGGAATACCATTCCATATTATCGCAATTCTATTGAAAAAGTAATCTCTGAAAAGGGAAGTACGGGCATAATTTGTCTTAACGCAATGAGCAGCATTTGCACGGCGCGTGCGTCCCTGAGCAAAAGAGAAAAACGCTCTTGTTGAATGGCGGTTTGGAGCAGTGCTCCAAGGTGTACAAATTCGTTAGCCCAAATTTTTGATTTTATTTTGTCGCTAACTGCACTTCCAAGTGGGATGGCGACGCTTGCAAAAAGGGGTGTGGTGGGCATACTGTGCACGTTAGGTGATACAATATTACCTCCAGAAGTCCCGGCATATTATCGCATATTATCGCGCGTGCGTCTCTGAGCAAAAGAGAGAAAATGATCAAATTCAAAAAATTGAGTCAAAGACTGACGTTGTTCATGTGTTTCTATCTGAACCAACAATGAATCACAAAGCATCGATTGCATGATTTGAGCCTGCAAGGAATTCTAACTATTTTGGTATCTCTATCCCAGATGCAGATAAAACAAACAACCAGGAAATTCTTTCCTTCACAAAAATGTCATTAAGCAAATAGCTTAATGGGATTTTTTTTGTAGCAACTCTTTTTTCTCGTGATACTTTATTTTGAGTTCTTTCACGCATTTTGAATGTGACTTTATCTCGTTCTTCCCTCAATGAATTCAGGGCCAAAGTTTTCTGCAAAATTCCCGAAGATTCTCCTTCGTCTTATCTTAAAGCTTGGTCGCTTACTCAGGTCTTTTGCTGCTACATTCCACCAAAACCGCGCCATAACATTGTCTAAGTCGCCTGCAGATACACTTGACTGCGTCACTTTGTTCCACTGAGCCCAATCTGACAATGTTATGAGCCAACTGCGCAAGAAAGTAGCAGAACCCCCAATTCGACATTTCATGACAAGAGTATATGATTGGTTTTAGCACAAACGTTTGACGTAAGGCCATTAATTATACAGTAGTAGCTACTTTCTGCTGTTGTTCAGTTGCTGGAAGTTCATTTCAATCACTTTTGCAGCCACAAGTTAGATTCGCTCGCAGTAAGTATATGTGAAAAATGTTTCTTATATGAGCACGTAAGGGTAGCGCTATAGTCACAAGTTAAAAGCATTTTCAAGTTGATATTTTTGGCGGGCTCGCTTGCACATCAAGATACTGATGTGTTGCTCCTAGTTAATAATATTCACTACTAAAACGCGGTTGCAAAAATGTTCTTTCAGTTTGAAAGTCTTGACTACGAATGTGACGAATTTAAAATGTCTTATTTCAGAGCAGCTTCAAGCAAACAAGACCATTTTTTAACTGTTTACCGATGCGTATGATTAAGTGCTTCTTTGTGTTTGCTCTGCTATTGTATTTAACGGAACCATGTTTGGTGGCAGCGCAGTTTGGAAACGACTCTAGCAAAGGTCGCATAAGGTTTGCAGTCATTTCATTTCTTTGTTTTCATATACGTGCCGAAAATGTTTTGGATATACCCATTATATTTTCTAGTTAGCTCAAGCTCTCTTCCCTGCTGTTTTGCTCCGCCCTCTCAACGAGTGGCACAATTAGTGCAGGCGACAGGACGTTATGATAAAATAACGATTCTTTTCAGTTATAAATCATTACAGTCCCTAAAGTCTGATATCTTTGTTATATATTGTTTCTAGCTTCAACGCTCGGTAGTGACCATCATTATTACATAGAAAGAGTTTTTCATCTGATTATTAAAAGCAAATAATGTTCAATTCTCCATTTGGGCAATGGTCACAAATCACATCCTGTTTTTCCAATGTTTACATTCAACACTCGTGATTACTGAAAATGATGATCTTTGTTCTCTAGACGCAGGAGAGAAGTTCACAAGAGCACGGGTGAGCACAGCAGCAGAATTAAGTGACCATTGTTCCCGATTCGAGAAAGATCCACAATCCCCTAGACCCTCTGGCTAAGTAACTGAGACGACGCAAAGTGATCAGAGTGAATTCGTGCTCACGGAAAACTACTTCAAGCTACCAACCACCATTTTGTTTTGCTTTGTTTCTCGTTGTTTTGGAATCATAAATAGAAGAGACGACTTGATACCAAAGAGCTTCAGAGAGTAAGGGAACCACTAGTTGTCTGGTTTTAGAATTTTTCAAAACAGCTGTTGGAAGAGCTATGCTTCTTTATTCCTTTGAGTATCTCAGCTGACTTGTTTCTCGTCAATCAGTCAATCAGTCACAGTTTTTGCCAGTGAGTGTTTGTACCCCCAGGCTAAATAGAAGATGACCCATGTCGAATAAGTTTATGGAGTTGGAAAAAAATACGAGCCATGAACACGACGAGCTTTACTCCTGTTTTATGCTGTATGGATGCTTCAACATTAGGATCAGCGCGTACCCTGACTTATGCAGTGTTAAACTCGAGGGGTTGAAGGGGGTGGTGCCGGGGGGA
>JAEMPF020032755.1:0-20574 GCA_022496165.2 Catalaphyllia jardinei
ATAAACTTGAAAAATACAGATGATAAATGTGCTGTTTGGTGTATAGTAAGAAAGATGAACCCAATGAGTAAAGATCCACAGAGAATCAAAGAGTCTGATAGAAAATTTTTAAAGAAATTTGATATTAGCGCTGTTAAATTTCCGATCACTCTAAAAGAAGTATCTAAATTAGAAGATATTTTTTAAAATAAAGATTAACGTATTTTACTATGCCGATGGAGTATATCCTTGGTATCTTAGCAAAGTTGAATATAGAGATACTGTAAATATGTTAAGGATTACTGATACTGATAATAACAACAAGCATCATTTTGTATTTATAAAAGATTTTAACAAATTAATGTTTAACAAAACCAAACATAAAGGTAAAAAGCATTTTTGTATGAATTGTTTACATTGTTTTACTACACAGAGTGCTTTAGAAAGACATGAAGAGGTGTGTTATAAATTAAATGATAAAGCGGCAACAATATTACCAGAAAAATATACTGATAAAGATGGAAATGAGGTAAAACCTACTCTATCTTTTAAAAATAAAGAAAATGGATTGCCACTACCATTTATTATCTATGCTGATTTTGAATCAATAATAGAAAAGATTAGTAGTGTATCTAAATCTGAAGGTCAATCATATACTGAAAAGGCTCATAAACACACACCATGTAGTTTTGGTTATAAAGTAGTTTGTTTTTACGATAAGAAATATAGCAAAGATGTTGTTACATATCGTGGAAGCGATTCAATATCTAAATTTCTCTCTTCTATCTTAGAAGAAGTAGAAACTTGTAAAAAAATAATAAACACTAAATTCAATAAACCATTACTTTTAACTTATGAAGAAGAAGAAGAGTTTCAGAGAGAGACTGTTTGCCATATTTGTAAAGGTATTTTTAAAGATGATGATAGAGCAGTAAGAGATCATTGCCATATAACTGGAAAATATCGTGGTGCTGCTCACAATTCTTGTTATTTAAAATATAAAATTAGCAGTAAAAATCTAAAAATACCTGTAGTTTAATAATCTAAAAACATATGATGGCCACCATATAATGACAGAAATAGGGAAAATTATTAAATTAGAAAATAAAAAGATAGAAGAAAAGAATATGGGGATAGAAGAAAAGAATAAGTAGATAAGAGAAAATGCAACAGAAGAAGAACTAGAACTTGGTATAAAAAAGATAAAGAGAAAGATTTTACCTATTGATATTAATGTTGTGCCATGTAATAATGAGAAATACAAGGCATTTTATCTTGGAAAACATTTAGCATTTATTGACAGTCTAGAATTTTTAAAGAGTAGCTTAGATAAACTAGCGAGTAATCTAAAAGATTCTGATTTAGAATACACGAGAGACTATTATAAAATAGAAGAAGAATTTTTATTGATGAAAAAAAAGGTGTCTATCCATATGATTATATGAGTTCATTTGAAAAGTTTAATGATTGTAGTTTACCAGAGAAGAGAGATTTTTATAGCTTTTTAACTGATAAAGAGATAAGTAATGATGAGTATGAATATGCAAAGAGAGTGTGGAAAACTTTTAATGTAAAAGATATGGGTGAATACCATGATTTGTATTTAAGGAGTGATGTTTTATTACTCACTGATATATTTGAAAACTTTAGAAAGATGTGCCTTTTAGATTCAAACTATGGTCTTGACCCTGCATATTATATATCTCTACCACATTTTGCTTGGGATGCAGCACTAAAAATGACTGGAATATCATTATAAATAATAACTGATATTGATATGCTTCTCTTTATTGAATCTGGCATGCGAGGAGGAATAAGCTATATTGCACATAGAAATGCAAAAGCAAATAATCCATATATAAAAGGCTATAATCCAGATGAAGAAAAGAGTTATATAATATATCTTGATGCAAATAATCTCTATGGTTGGGCTATGTCTGGTCCACTACCACATTCAAGCTTTAGATGGGTAGCCCCATCAGACTCAATGTTGCCTAAAGAGTGTGGTAAAGGGCGTATTTATGAAGTAGATTTAGAATATCCTAAAGAGCTTCATGATTACCATAATGGATATCCATGTGCTGCAAAAAAAATTAAAGTAAAAGATGAAATGCTGTCAGACTTTTGTAGAGAAATAAAAGATAAATACAATATTTCAAGCGGAAATGATAAAAAAATTAATACCTACCTTATGTAACCGAGAGAAATATGTGCTTCATGAAAGAAATCTAGAGCTATATCTAAGTTTAGGTTTAAAACTAAAGAAAATCTATAGAATTCTTGAGTTTAATGAGAAACCATGGTTAAAAGAATACATTAACTTTAATACAGAGAAGAGAAAGAATGCCAAAAGCGCATTTGAAAAAGATTTATACAAGCTAATGAATAATAGTGTATTTGGCAAGACAATGGAAAATGTAAGAAAACGATGTAATGTAAAATTAGAGACAGATTATGGCCATTTTCTTAAACTTACATCAGAACCAAATTATACAGGATGCAAAATATTTTCAGAAGATTTGGTTGCAGTAAATATGAGAAAAAAAGTAGTCAAAATGAATAAACCGTTATATGTTGGAATGTGCATTCTTGATTTAAGCAAAGCATTAATGTATGATTTCACTACAATTTTATAAAGAAAAAATATGGTGATAATGCAAAGCTACTATTTACTGATACTGATTCATTATTATACCATATAAAGACAGAAGATGTATATGAAGATCTAGATAAAGATAGAGATATGTTTGATAATAGCGACTATGATAAAGATTCCAAATACTATTTCGACTATAACAAAAAAGTAATTGGAAAATTCAAAGATGAATGCGGAGGAAAACCTATAACTGGATTTATTGGATTAAAAAGCAAAATGTATTCATATAAGGCAGATAACAAAGAGTCAAAAACAGCAAAAGGAGTTAAGAAAAATGTAATCAGTAGTGAACTAAAACATAGTGATTTTAAAAATACACTACAAAATAACGGACTAATGCACCACCAGATGAAAAGTATAAGGTCAGATCATCATGAGATTTATAGTTTTAAATTAAATAAAATTAGCCTGTCATGTTATGATGATAAGTTTTGCGTAAATTTTCTAAATCTTTTATATCTATCCAACTGTTGAATTTTTCTGGGTAACCTTTCCATTTGACTAAAGCATTGTCACCTTTTTTTCTCATGACTTTTTCTATTCTGAAAACAGTTTGATCTGTCTTTTGCAGCTCTTCTGTATAAAAGGATCCTTTTATTTCTTCACCCTCTAAATCTTTTATTTTGTAAGATATAGGATGCGAGGGTAAAATTCTGCCTATAACGAATACTTCTTCTGTCCAATTAGGTGTGCATCCTTTATCAAAAGTTTTTCTTTTATATTTGCTTATACGAACAGTATCACCAACTTTAAACATAGATTTGGTCTCGATTTCGCTATCTACCGCATTAACTTTTCCATAGTTTTGTTTTTTTCTAGCTTCAGTTGGAGTCATACCTATGCTTCTATTTTTACTATTATTGTAAGAAGAACGTATTTCATCTAAGATGTCAATGTATTTAGTATTATTATTTCTCATTGTAAATATCTTGTACATTTTTTCTTTAATTGTTCTGTTCCATCTCTCACACACAGCTGACTTTTCTTCATTTTGAGTAGAATAAATTTGTATATTATTTTTATTTAACAAATCGAGAAAATTTTTATTGTAATACTCTTTTCCTTTATCAACCCATAACTTTTTAGGTTTAGCTATTTTCAAAATGGTTTCGAATGCTTAAGATACTTCTAAACCAGTTTTACTCTTTAAAGGCACAATCCAGCCATATTTACTAAAAAGGTCTAAGACCGTAAGAAGATATTTAAAACCTTTGTTCCATTTACTGAGCTTTTGCATATCTACTAAATCAGAACACCAAATTTGGTCAACATTGTGAACAATAACTCTTCTCTTATTAAAATGACGTCTTATAGGTTTATGTAACTCATCTGCTAATTTTTCACTCCACTTTAAATTTGAGTCGTTTTTTTTTACCCAAACCTAACTTTCTTATTTTATCAATCATATTTCTTGCCATCCAATGACCCCATTGTCTCTCATTCCAGGGAACAGCATCAAGTGCTTTAATCATCTTTTTATCAGCTCTATGTTTACAGCTCTTATCATCGCCACAAACACTATAGTCAACATCATGTTGCATTGATATGGCATGAGTTGTCCCTGTTGGTTTATCATATATCTCTAATATTTCACCAGTATTTTTTATCAAATTTGAGTTGTTTATTTAAATCATTATATGAACCTGTATACTTATGACCAGGTAGAGTCCAACCACCTTTTGGTTTTGGAAGCTTCCCAATAGCTTTGTGAACATCTACTCCCTTTCCACCTATCTTCTTTGATACATCATCAGTCAATGAATCAATAGCTCCATCTAAATACTTACGACCTACTTGTCTTAATTTAGTTTTAACAGTGTCAGATTTAATTGCTTCAGCGGCACCTCTCCTACCTAAGTTAAATAATCCTTTTGCACCAGCTGCTAAACCTTTAATAATGGCCTCATCAAATCCAGAACCATGTTTTTCTCTCAAATCATTTATTTCTTTATTAAATAAAAACTTAAACTTACTACTACCACACTCATCGAATTTTAGATGTCATTACATATTTTTCTGATCCGGGGACATTACCAGTATGTTTTCTATCTTTAACACAAAATATTTGCATATATAAGATACTAATAAAAAATATCTTTAATTATAAAATTGCACCTATAAGCGGTATGCTATTAAATGGACTATTTGGTCCTAATAGTAGACCCTTTCCTTTTTTCTTTCTACCCTTTTTAGGTTTAGATGCCGCTCTAGGAACAGCACTGCTACTTCCTTTAAGAAAACGAAACTTTGTAATACCACATTCAGCGCATTTGCACTTCATGGCATTTCTACCATTACTAGTAACTACTCTTGTCTCACTACCTGGAACACGCTCAGTTTGCTTTTTCTGTTTGACACAATATGATTTCATATATAATAGTACTTTAAATAATATTTTAAGTCAGACTAATTTAAATTCTCTCAAAATAATATTTATCACCATCTGTTTTACTGGTAGCAGTGTTTTGAATACCATTTAATACTCTAGATACAGATGCTCTGACAATACCTAAATCTTTTTCACACTTACACATGCTACCATATTCATATGATTTTTCTGAATTTAAATTAATAGCTCTCAGTGAAATGGGTGCATTATTTTTATGATTAATATTTCTTTTTCTTAGATTTTCACTCTGAGTTATTAATTGTAAATTTTCTAATCTATTATCACTTCTATTGCTATTAATATGATCAATAACAAGCTTTTTATCTTGTATTTCACCATTCAAACATTCATAAATAAATCTATGTTTTCTATGGTTTTTACGAGCCCCATTAAAAGATGTATTAATGCTAAGGTAACCATTTTTATCTAAACTTCCAATATCTCGCTTATTTCTAATGTTTCTTACTATTCCTTTACTATTGGATTCATATGTGTTAAAAATAGGGTGTTGACGAAAAAAATCTGACATTATAATTTAAAAAAATATACTATATTTCAATAAATATGGAAAGAAGAAGCGATTTAATAAATATAGAAACAATTGGTGAGATATTAAGTAGAAAGAATATTGAAGAGATAATAAAAGATATAGAAAGATTAGAGGATGAATATAGACATTATAAAACCTCTACCTAAAACTTTACCTATTGTGTTGCTCAAATGAGAGAGAGAAAGTAAAGAGAATGAGAAATGGTTTAAAATTAAGATTAGATATTTTAAATTCAGAAATTATGTTAAATTATGATAAATTATTAAAATAATTTTGGATAAATCTCTCATTATATTTTGTGTCTTTTTTAAATACGCTGAGTAAATCCCAATAATCGACACCTTTATGCATCTCATTAAGAAAGTAGAGACAGAAATAACCACAGATAGAAGTATATAAGTTTTGTATTTGCATGTTTTGATGCAAAAGAGTTAAATTTTTCATCTTAGCATGATCTACTATTCTTTGAAAGGGAGGCATACCAAAGCCATCAACATAATTAATAACTCCATCTCTAACATAAGTGGCAACCCAATGAGAGCCACTCATGTAAGATGGCTCTAAATTATAGATAAAAATACCTAATTTATGATTATGGGGCACTGTAGCGTCTCTACTCAATACATCTTTATAGGTATACCTAAATATTCACACCATTCTAAGAGATCAAAATTACTCATAGGAACTGTCTTCTTAAATTTTAGCTTTTTACCTAGATTACTTTTGGAGATTTTTTTTGCTGTTTTTTTTACCCATTCCCTTAGTTCCTCCTATTCTTGGACCACCCTCACCCCAAGTACCAAAGAATGGAGGTGGTACTGGTGGCATACCTATTCTAGGACCACCTTTGCCTATTCTTGAGGCAGCACCACCTACTCCCTTTCCTTTAAACATATCTAAGAGCAGTGGTATTCCAATACTAGCTAATATAGTTCCAATTCCATTGCCAACTTGTTTTTGGGTACTTTTAAATCTCATATCACTTCCATTGTTATAAGCATTAGCTAAATCTCTTATCTGAGTCTGGTTAAGCAAATCACTCATTTCTGCAAGTCTATAAAGCTCACTATTAGGTACCTGAAATATTTGGCCACTAGTTATTTTTTTTACAATCTGTCTAGTTCCCTCACTAGCTAAACCAGCGAGAGAAGCTAAACCAGCAGTTTTAGCAAGAGTTGAACCATAATTTCTTAAGATAGGTAAAAGACTACTAAAAATACCTGATCCAGATTGTTTTCTAATATTACTCTTTGAAATTTTTATTAGAGCACCAGTACCTTTACTTTTCGCTTTATTAACTCTATTAACTACAATTGATGGAACAATTAGAGTGTAAATACCAGTTAAATCTCTATTTTTTAATCTTATACTTATTTCTTCCTTATTTCTATAGGCACTTTTTAGTTTTTTAATCTGACCTTCTGAAAGATTGACATTTATTTTATGTAAATCAGTCATTATATTAATTATGAATTAAATTTTTTTTAACTCATAAATAATATTTTTACTTTGTTTCCTTACTTTGATTACTTTGATAACTAATTAATCACTAAGATCATAACATAATTCAGGATTGAGAGAAATAGGTGTTTCTGTTTCTGAACTATCTTCCTCTTCTTCCCCTTCTTCATCACCACTATCTAACATGCATTCATTAAAAGTAGATTTTTCTGGTTTAAACTTAACTTGCATTAATTTTGGTTTTAGAGTTAACCCAAATGTCCCCCTGCATAATTAAAACCATGCGGCAATAAACCTTACCTCTGACCTAGGTCCTACTTCAGTATAACCACCATCTAATTTATTATTATCATTATCAAAGACGGTTGTTTGTAGAGCACCATCCTTATAAAATAGAACAAATTCCATCTTACAAGGATAATCATTATATTCTCTCTCTTTTGTTATTTTATTTACTTTATAAGATTTTTTACAAATTCTTTTCCATAAACCACCCTGACCATACTCATCATAACCTGCAATATTAGTTTTTGGAATATTTTTTGCTAGAGACTATTTGTTATTATCAAAGGCATTAATAAAAAAATGGTCTAATTCTAATGCTTTTGATAAATAATCTCCTTCTAAATTAATTTGCATACTTGTCCCAAGATAATTATCATTAGAATCATAATTTTCCTTAATTCCAAATGGGGTTAATCCCTTATATTGAACATACATAGTTTTACCTTTATAGAGAATTGGTATTTGGCTTCCATTATGTTTGTTCTCTTTTGGAGTACCAAACCTAATTTCATTTACATCAATATCAGTAAAATTAACTATTTGTATACTGTTTTGAACCTTTGTTTGCTTTGGTTTTGTCCTTTTTAACCCTTTTGACGCTTTTGACACTTTTGACACTTTCGTTGCACTTTGTTTATTATTCATTATATTTAAAATAAATATATATTTTTTAAATTTATTTTTTTCTTAAATATTTTTTTTTTCATGAGGGTATTTTTTGGGGGTATTTTTTTGTTTTTACATTATAGGCTTATACAATAACTAATAGATCTCCTACTTTATCAACTACAACATCTTTCTCATATAGGACAATGGCATGAACTCTAAATTGGTCACCATCATTAGTGTTAATCATGTATTTAAGAATAAGTTGTTTAGGATCTCTACCCACTCCCTCAGCTTGGTAACTTAGATCAAAAAAGATAAGAGGATAAATAGATGTGAAATTAGTGATGTTAAGTTGAGTACCAGTATTATAATCATTCTTCTTCCATGAATAACCCATTAGACTAGAGAATATTCTGCTTTTACTCTCACTATCAAAGTCACGTTCTGGATAAAAGACTCCATCACCATATTCAAGTCGACAGCTACTTAGGGTACTATTAGCATCACTTGCATTTAGTTTAAATGTATCATAGATATATGGATTTTCTGTCATTGAATTATTCTTATTTCTCTGTAAATAGACAAACACATATCTTACTTTATTAATAGAGGCTGAGATTCTGAAATCTCCACTTGTATTTGTTAAATCTGATCTCTGATACATTTCTCGGAGGTATTTCCATTTACTTGGTTTTTGGAAATCAGAGACGAATTTAGTCATTAGAGCATCTTTAGGTTGTAATCGTGGAACCCATAGGTAAAAACGATCAATTACTAATCGAGTTGTATCAGCTGCACCATAAAGTGCTTCTGCATCAGGTGTTAAGTCTATTTCAAATTCAAGTTGCATTGGTGGTAACATTCGTCCTTCTAATTCTTCAAAAAAGGAGTATCTGTTTAATGGAATACTCACATTAACTCTTGATCTATTTGCTGTTAATAAACGTGTCGCTTCTAAATTAGGGTTATTTGCAGCCACTGAAGATTCAGCACTATCTAGATACCAAAAACTATTTTTTGCTACACTTCTAGCATAATCATCTGAATATTCTAATAGATTTTTTGCAAAAGTAACTAGATGGAGATTATCAGTATCATAGATAATTTTACCAGCACTCTTAATAACTTAATGTCTAATAAGAGAATGTGAGCCACATAGTAGTGTTGTGCGGGTGACACCGTTATCTCCACCATCAGCTTTAAGATCTAAATGGAATTGCACTTCAAAATAGGCATTATACCAATCGTAAAAAGAACTTCTATCATTTATTACGAATTTATAACCATTTTTTTGTTGCTCTGAGCCATTTGCCGGAGCTCTTATATTACTTTCCAGTAAAAATCGGACTTCTTCATTTCTCTGGACGTTTTCTGGTGATCGAAATGACATATATATTTTAATTATTATTTTTTTTTAAGATTGCGCTATAAGATTATTAATTAATGTGTTAACTTCATGTTGAGTCATTTTACCGGCTCTCTTTTTAGCTGGTGCTCTTCTTGTTGTTTCTCCTGATAGTCTCTCTCTTATAAGATCACCTGATTTTTCTGCCATTGCATTTGCCTTATTCTTTACCTTTTTTGACCCTTTAGTTACTTTTCTTCCTATTGCTTTTGCTACAGTACTACCAACTGCACTACCAACTGCACTTGCAGCTGCTTTAAGGGGCTTCATAATATTATCAACTATAAGACCATTTCCTCTGTGAACATAAACATATCTTCCAAGAGATGGATGATACATCTTTCTGAACTCTCTCGATTTAAGCATATAATTATTACTGCTTTATTTTTTTAATATTAGTGAAAACGCAGTATCTGCATTATTTAAGTAGACTGGTCTCCTTAATCCATCAGTTATATAGATACGTATACTTGAAATACTTGTTTTATTTAATGGGTTAAAAACAATACGCCTAGGTTCAAGAGTAAAACCATAGGATGCTCTTAAAGTTGCAGTACCAAAACTGTAAATAATATCTGATTCTTGACCATCAACTAATGAAGTACTAGTTAAATCGCAATGAATATGTAAAACATCAGTATCCTCTGTTAGATTTGGTGCTCTCACTCCTATATTCTGCTCATCTTTTAGAATCTTCTTATCATAGCCAATAAGTTCATTAAAATCAGATTTAGTTAAATCAAGCCGATAGTTTGTATCTAAAGTTATAATAACTCGGAAAGTTGGATCATCAAAAGTCAGTGTAATAGGATAGTCTTCATTTCCATCTCCATCCACTATTTTTGTCATAGATCTGATATAATTGTCTAAGTCTCTATATGTCCAAACACCTTGGGTAAAATTAATATCTGTCCAACTATTACCATTATCTTTACTGTACGATATTATCTGATTACTATATCCAGCATTGACATTTGTCCATGAAAAAAACATTGAGATAATTCTGTTAAAACCAATATAGTAACTTGAATCTGAATCTAACATTATTGTCGGTGTAAACCTTGTTGTAAAATCACCTGGTCGATTTCCTGGCTCATTTTTTACAGCAAAACTACTTAGCGTTATTTCTCTCTCCATTTATATTTAAATTGCAAAATATTTTTTAATTAATTTTTGGTATTGGCTTTTATTCATATGCCCTGCATGTAAGAGTGCATCAAGTATGGTTACTCCCATGTTTCTCATTTCTATACTTGTATTTCCCGCTTTCATTTCTGCAATAATGAGAGTCAACTTATCTAACATTCCTTTTGGATCATAAAAGAAATAGGCGCCTCTACCACTTTCAACACCTTTACCCTGATATGTTTTACTTGCTTTTGTATAAAAATTAATGAGATTTAATCTCTTTTTGTAAAAAGTTAGATCTTTCATGTCGTAAATCTTTCTCTTCTGCACTTATTTCCCCTTCGTTATATGCTTTTGTCGCATTTGATTTCATTGCAGCTACACCTCTTCTCCTTTTTTCAGCATCTTTAATAACCTTATTTAAATAATTTCTTCTTTTCGTATCTGTCATATCCGGTTGAGATAATCTCGCATTTACAGCACTATAATTTGGTAAATCTACTTCATCCATAACCTTATCAGCTTCTAAATCTCCTTTTACTTCTTCATCGTATTCCTCTTCCTCTTCCTTGGGAGGTGCTTCAATAGATAAAGGATCTTGTGATGCAAATTCAGGAGGTGGTTCATCAGGTATTTGCCAAAAACTAGGATCCATTTCATACTGAGGTGGTTCTTTTGGCATCTTAGCTATTTGTTTTTCAGCTTGAGGCGCTACATAATCTTCTAGATTTAACAATCCTTCTACATCCATATCCTCATAGGAGTCTACCTCTGGTGCATAATCAATACCTCCCTCTCTATTCGCTCTAGGTACCTGAAATCTTACTCTCTTTTTGGGTTTAGTCTGTTCAGCTATTTGATCAAGCTTATCTAACCTAAAAGTCTTTGCAATTGCTTGATCCGTGCTTTTACTTCTTATCCTCTCTTCTGTTATTTGATTGAAAAGTTGTCTCTTCTTTTGTCCTGTATTTGTTTTTTTAGCAGCTAATTCTTTCCATTTTGATAGACTCATATATTAATTTAGGTTATATTTTTATAAATCATAGAATGTGACTTTATATATTATGATTTCAATAATTGAAAAAGTTTATATCCATATAAATTATATATGAAAATTCCAAATTATGACTCAACATCTCAATCTAAAAGCAAATACAAAAGGATAAAACCCTTTATGCCTTCTAGCACTTTTAGAATGCTAATATGCGGGCTAAGTGGTTGTGGTAAAACCAATACTCTTATGCATATGCTCTACAACCTTCTCTACTTTGATAAAATTTATCTATTCTCAAAAAATCTAGAGCAACCAAAGTATCAGAAATTAATGGAAACATTCCATCCTATCTCTGAAGAGGCAGGTTATGATATTATTGAAGCTAGCAATGATGAAATAATTCTTCTATCTGAACTAGATGGTGATAACCAAAAAATAGTCATATTTGATGACTTTGTTTGTGAAAAGAATCAGAAGCCTCTTGTCGATTACTTTATTGGCGGTCGTCATAAAGGTTGCAGTGTTATCTATCTAAGTCAGTCTTATTATCTCACTCCAAAAGATATACGCCTTAATTGTTCTCACTTCTGCATCTTTGATAGTCCCGCTTCAGCAGAGACAGGCAGAATGTGCAAAGAAGTTAATGTTAATAAGGGTAAATTCCGCAACTTCGGAACCTTACAGTTTTGCCTACATTGACAAGATAAATAAGACTATTAGAGAGAATTTCAATGAAAATATCTAAAACAAAATTATATATTTAATTTATATATGTCTGATTACAAAGATTTTCTCACTAAAGCTAGTTTAGAAAGTACTGACTCAGAGGATAGTGACTACTCACCTTCTAACTCTCAATCTTCTTTTTCTCAATCTTCTTTTTCTCAATCTCAATCTTCCTCTGACTCCCAATATACTTATACTTCCGAATCTCTATCCCAAACCCTGGGTTCACAAGATACAACCAATTTATCTGATAGTGATGGAATTTAAAAATTAAAGATTAGATATTATATATATGGGATATAGTAATGGATTATTAGAACAAAATAAAGGGGAAGGTGGAAAGGGAGAAAAAGGAGATAAAGGTCTTCCTGGAATTGGTTTCCGTCTTACAGATGATGGTAATTTTGATATTGATGGAAAGAGATTAACAGATGTAGCAACACCTGTCCATAATAATGATGCATCTAACAAAAAATACACTGACGATAATTTAGGACTTAAATTAGACAATGATTTAAAGAGTGATTTAGACTTAAAGACCCATAAAATAGTTAATTTAGGCGATCCAACAGATGATGGTGATGCTGTGAATTTAAAAGAGTTAAAAAATCATACTCAATTTAGTGGCAATAATTTTCATTTACAGCCAGGTTTCCGATTTTATAAAAACTTTGGAGACAATAGTGAGTTAACTGTAACCAACCCACCAGCTACTTCAGCGAGTCATTTCTTCGGAAATCATAAGGATCATAATGACCCTCTCATAATCGATAAAGAAGGTTTTGATACTGGTTTTGGTGGACAGGCTTGGTCTAGTATAAAGATGACTAATGATCGATTAGGGAGTGGAAGTTATACTGCCCTCTTTGAAATCTTCTCTATTTGTGAAGATGGTAGTTTTCGCACAAATGATACCATAATTTTTAATGTGCATGGTGATGATATTCATTATAAGATGAATACGTTTGATAGTGATAAAATCAATATACTAAATCAATTATTAGATTCACTAGCGATGGTTAACCCGGTGAGATTACTTTTCAAATAAGGTATTATGGTAGTGACTATGATAAAAATATTAAATTTCTATTCTTTTCTCGAGTAATTAAAGGAAGTGAAAGTACTAGTTTTAACCATCAAATCTTCAATATTAGTGATGTTAATGATAACCATGAGATCGTCTACTTTGACAATATCAATATGAATGAGAACAAAATAGAGGGTTTAGCCAATCCAACTAGTGATCGTGATGCGGTCCATAAAAAATATTTGGAGAGTGAGACTGATAAACTATTGCCTCTCTCTGGTGGTACAATGACTGGTAATCTTAATTTGGGTAATAAAAGAATTGTAGATTGTGGTAGATTAATCATGAAGAGAGATGACCAAAGTCCAATAGATTTAAATTTAAATAGAATCATTGGTGTCGGTAATCCAGTAAATGATAATGATGGGGTAAGAAAGAAATATGTTGATGATGAAATAGCTAAAATTCCATCAGTAGACACTTCAAATCTACTAAAGTTAGATGGTAGTAGGTCTATGACAGGTGATCTCCAAATGGATTCACATCACATTCTTCAAATAAAAAACGTAGATGATCACATAGATACTGACTCATTAACCGTTAAGAGAAAAGATTTATATAGTGCTGTAAATAAAGAATATCTTAATGAAAATTTTATTAAGTTAAAAAGCAATGATGATGAAACTGAGGCTTTTGATCTAAAGCAGAGAAAAATACAGAACACAGCACCATATTCTGATAATTTATTTACTGATAATGATCTTGTTAGTAAAGCATATGTTGATAAAAAAATAGCAAATGTTGATACATCAGATTTGCTTAAATTAGATGGTTCGAGAGCGATGAGTGGTAATTTAAATATGGGTAATCACACTATTATTGGAATTAGAAGTTCTTCTGTTGATAATTCTATTCTAACTGTTGGAGGTGCTAAATCGACTTATTTTCCGTTATCAGGTAATCGTGCAATGCAAGGTAATCTAAATATGGGAGGATTGACTATTGACAATTTAAAAATTATTGTTGAAGATGATGGACAGACACCAAATTATGATCAAATCAAACATCAAGCAGTTAATTTTGAATTGTTAAAATCGAATCGTGACTATCTCGTTAGATTAATAGCAAGGACAGAGGCAGACCTATTACCAAAAGATGGTAGTGAGAAGATGGAAGGTAATTTAGATATGAATAGTAAGAGTATTATTGGGCTCAAAGATCCATTAGCATCTAATAGTAATTACGCGGCATCAGTTAATTTTGTCAATAAGAGTATTAATGATAGTAATAGTATTATTTCACGCCTCAATGACACAAAAATAGAAGAGTCAGAAGAGAGATCAATTGCGTCTATTGACAGAGAAAATGTCTTTAAAAAAGTAATGGATGATGACCTTTTCAAAAAGGATGATGATGATATTCATAAAATTGGAGGACTTTCATCGTATAAATAAAAAAACATACCATTTTCAAATTGATTATGACTCAAGTCTAGGTTATTATAGTACAAGACTGAGTATTGATGTTGTATATTTACCAATCGGAAACTATACTATAGTTTATGAAATGTATATTAGTGATGGACTTACTGTTGATGAAATTAATGCATCTAGTGGTACTCTCTATGTCAGTAAAATTAATACCAAAATAGTTGGTATTAACACTAGAAGCGTGATACATTTCACTAAGAGTACTATTAATCCTGGTTTTGATGATTTAGATATTGATATTCGACTTAAAGGTAAAACAGATCCTAAAACAGATATTTATGTGGTGGTTTATGGTGTCAAAGGTTATCAGAATGATGTTTCGATTCATCTCTGGGACTGATTGTATTACTTTGATAATGATGTGGTCAATTTTGAAGCTCCTATTGACATGAATAATAAAAAAATTAAAAACCTTCCAGAAGGAAATGAAGATAGTGATGCTATCAATCTTAAACAGTTAAATGATTTTAAAAAATATTTTTCAACTTCAGTCTCTAATTTGCAGAGTTCTATAGGGACAGTCCATTCTGATCTACAAACGCAATTAGACAAGAATGGTAATTTAATTAAAGCTATATATAGAAATTTAATAAGAAATGATTCAAAATTACTGTTAATAAAAGGGATTTATTTCCCTGATTCTATTGAAAGTAGAACTAAAAATACATACCAATATGAAACATCTGTAAATAATGTAGGAAATGTTACTTTTTATTTAGTCTTTGAACATAAAAAAGTAACAGATGATAATATGTTTATAGAATTACATTGGGCTTCACCCACTTTACCCATTTTTATTTCAAAAGATATACTAAAAATTTCACATAATCCTTTTATTAATCCAAGTGGTATATCATCCCCTATTTATATTCAAAGCCATTTAAAAGGAAAAAAATTAATGCTATGGTTAGAAGTAACTAACCAAAAAATAACAGGTAGTTTGAGTGGAATGTCCTTTACAATACAAAACACTATTAATGTAGAATTGATAAAAATAAATGTATCAGATACTCCTTTTACTATAATTAGAAGTTTAATAACAAAAAATATATATGATAGGAATAGTGATGCTTTTTCTGATATCACTGAACATGAACGTGGTAAAGGAACAATAATTTAAAAATATTTTAATGAATTTATATATAATATGGGTTTTAGTAATGGAGAACGGAAACCAGAAGAAAAAGCAAAAAAAGGAGAAAAGGGAGAGAGAGGTTCACTTTGACAGCCGACCAGCATTACCATATTAAAAACAAAAGATTAACTAATGTATCCGCTCCAGTAGATAACAGCGACGCGACCATTAAAAAATACGTCACAGACCTATTAAAAAATAAAGCTGGAACTACTTACGTAAACAATGAATTAGCTAAAAAAGCCAATAAGACAGACGTTCAGACATTATTAGGAGATAAGTTAGAAGCGAGCGATCTGAACATTATCAATAACACTTTGACTGTGCATCAAAACAATAAAGCCGAAAAGAGTTATGTAGACAATCAATTAGCAGGTAAGTTAACTTAACAGATTTTAACACAGCTTTAAATCTGAAAGGAAATGCGTCAGACATAACAACCCTATCTAATACAATAGATTCACTCGAGAGAAACAAAACAGACAGTGCAGATTTTAACGCTCTAGTAGCTAATATAAATGACTATATTACCTTTCTGAAACCTAAAGTTACCATCCATGCTGAAGAAAATGGACCTCTCTCTAACAATGCTTTTGAATGGTCTTTTGGAAATGGAGCAACTGGTCAAAACTATGGCTTTCCAATTCCTATTTCTTCTAGAATTTTGTATGGTGCTTTGTCATCTACTTTAAACAATAACGCTCCAGGGGTAATTGTCGTCGCAGTAATTGTAAATGGTAATGAAGTAGGAAACGAATATTATATTACAAAACCTTTGGGGCATTTCTCAACTACAGCTGCTTTTAATCCACCTATTGAATTAAGTCCAGGCGATAGAGTTAATTTTAGAAGTAAAACTAGCAGCAATGTCACACATAGCATAATAAGTCTAATTATAGAGCTTGACTTATAGGAAATACGTCACAAAAGGCACATACCTGAAGTCCTTAGAAACGCGCAATGTTGTGATAAAATAAAATTGAAAAATGTTTTCAATCACGTCGTTTTCTGGGGCGCTCAGGAATGCATTGTTCATAATCAATTCAACAGCTCTTCGCATTTATAAATAATTTTCCTGTAATTATTTATAAATATGACTAGAAAAATTTGCGATTTCAATCATATTTCACCAGACTTGAATAGCGATCAAATCAATGAATTGATGGGTTATTACAAAACAATTCATTTAAAATGGTTTTTATATAAGAAAACTCATAGGTATTACAGAAATATTAAATATGCAGCAAGATTGTTTTCAGGAGCCATTGCTGGAGGCGGTATTGCATCAGCTATTGTCTCAGGATCTATTTTGACTATTATTTCTCTTGGTGGTTATCTGCTAATTGAATGTTTGCTTGACTACAAGAACGTTAATGAAAACATGAATAACTGCAAGTATGCTTTCCAGAGCTATGCTGATATTCTCGTTAGAATAAAGAGTGCACTAAGGCGAGGTAGCTTTAATAATGCAGATCTTATTACTGATATTGCTAATTTAGATAATTTCTTTGTTGATATTTGTCCTTATGTTGGTAAGTATGAAAAGTACTATTATAAAAAGTATAGTGAATAAAAAAAGTTGATTATCTATTTTCATTTATATGGATAGTGAATATATAAATGATGGATATATAGATAGCGAAGCAGAAGCAGTGATAGCGCGTGTTTACATGAATTTCAAAACAGCTGTGTTCTAGAACCTTCTATAGAAAAAAACAATAATCAAAATATGATTAAATGTGAAGAGACAAAAGAGCCAGCCATGGGAAAATAGGGTTAACTAGCCTTTAGATACTTCATTTAGCCTTCATTTTAGCTGTGTGCCAGAAACCCCATTTCCTACACTGCTAATTTTGTTTTCTTCCTCTGGCTGTTCTCGGCAACAAACACATTCTATTTGCGTTAGTGACATGATTTCAGGTCACTCACAAGTACACCAAAATGTGCCTTCTAAGCGATCGTCTACTTCTTCGGTTTCACTTTCGCTATCCTTAGGATAAGGAACACGTTCTGGCTAAAAACGGTAAGGTTGATGATCAGCCATCACCTCGAGTACAAACACGCTTGCCAGGACAAAATTTCTCGAACGGCATGACGTCACGCTTAGCGGCCTCGCCAGGCCTGGCCGCTGAGCTTTGTTTCAAACGGGCGGCTGCCGATGCTAAATTTTGAGCTTGTTTGGAGACTAATTTCGTGGGTTAGAATGCACTTTAGAAGCTCAAACTCAAACGTGATAACAAAAAAATACGCTTTTTGGAGTGCTCGCTCGCCTCAGGGGGCGGTAAAATGAGAGAACCTGGGAGCAAAGTTGTATAGTCTTATCAGTGCCGCGAAAGTATGTGATTGGGTGATTTCTGCATGGTGTTGACAGGGATGTGAAGGGATAAATAGTCTGTGCCAGGCATTAATTTATTGGGGACCTTACGCACATACGACGGCGACGGCTCGGACGACGCCTAGTAAAAATTGTATTTCTATTTTACCGTGTAATTTCGCATTTATTGAGATCTATTCAATGTCCTTATCGGGGTTGAAACATGCCTCAGCTGAATACGCTACGATTGCGTTTAGTTCCAAATAGAAATACGAAAAATTAGTCGTTGTGGTTCACGTTCTACAAACAACGTAGAATTTGGTCATTTCCTGTTGTTGTTTTGCAGAGGACGGCAAAGAAATGTACTAAGATTTATTTGCACGTCCATAGCTATTGTTCTGTTCATTAAATCTTTTGTTTCGTGACGTTCTCGTCGCCGTTGCTGTCGTCCTTTGCGTAAGGACCCTATTGAAGCTTAGCTGATCGTACCTTGCAACAGCAACTCTCGACTCAGGAAAAATGGATCTAGGGCTCTAACGGCATTGAACCATATAGGCCAGTGTTTGTGCAAATAAGAGGGTGACAATTTGTGCACTATGTTCCATTCAGTTTACATTCTCGTCCCCAGAGGCCGCGCTCCTTCTGGTCAGCACCAAGAATCGCGACCTCTGGCCAGGGCCAAGACCGGAAGTCCGCGAATAACGGACTTCCCGTCACTCTGCGCATGCTCAGAGTCAAGTCTGACAAATCTGATTGGTTCTGGTCTCAATCTATTGTGTTTACAAAGCCATTCAAAACCGGAATATCGTTGGACGGGGCCAGAGGTCGCGATTCTTGGTGCTGACCAAAAGGAGCGCGGCCTCTGGGGACGATAATGTTCAGTTTATTGTCTAATCCGGGCAACACCCTGTTGTTTATCGGAAAAAAGTAGTGTTTTGCTTACTATTTAAGTTGCTAAGCAAGCCTTAACCAGGCACTCTTTCGCTGCAACTCACTCAACAAAATTTGCGTCATTTTAAACTTCGACTCGTTGGAATGCTTTTAGGGATTATTAATCTACTGCCCGGCGTCAGATAAAATCTTTTAATCGGCCTTTGGACGAATTTTATTGTTTTTAACTGCCAAGTAGTAGAATGTGTCGCTATCTTTGCTAACCCGGTTTTCAAAAAAACAGGTATATACATAGTTTGCAAGTATACTAGAGATGTTTGTATGTATACCTTCGCAAATGTAATAAATGTTTCCGGATCGTGGAAAAGAAAAATCCTCAAAAAAACGGTAGAAATTAGACCTGTGACGCGTGACCCGTGACCCGTGACCTGCGTACCCACCGCACTAACGCTGTTTAAGTCCCGGCCAGCATTTCAACACAACATATCGCAACATTGTCGGGCGCAACATGTTGCGTGCGTTTGGCCGCCCTCTCTTGACATGTTACGACATGTTGGGTGTTGCTGGCTCATGCACGATGTTGTAGTCGTTTGGCCAGGTTCGTGCAACAATGTTGCGCGTGACCATGCACACTAATTCGATTTTCAACTCGCAACATGTCGCAACATGTCGCAACAGGGTGGCCAAACGCGTGCAACATGTTGTGTCTAACAATGTTGCGATATGTTGCGTTCAAATGTTGTGAACGTTTGGCTAGAGCTGCAAATGCTGAGCTAACAATGTCAGGATATGTTGCGTTAAGATGTTGCGATCGTTTGACCGGAGCTTTACTGTTGGATTAACACTTGCTTTTGTATTTGTTTCTCGCGCCTTTGGCGCAGTATAATAGCCCCGGCGAAACGGTAGCAACATGTCAACGCAACACATGTTGTGATTTTAATGCATTTTTAAAAATACAATGGTAATAGGTACAACGGGCGCTAAAACTAAAAAAGAATTAGTTTTATTACTTGTAAAGGAAGATATAATAAATCAATGTTGATATTAATGTAACTGAACACAAAATCACTGCGCCGAATCACTATTTAGATTACAATGCTTGCTTTTAAGTCTTATTTTATCCCAACCAAACTTCAACTGCTACTGCGACCAAAAATCAATTCTCCTTTTTCTTTTAATTTCAAAACTATGTAACTAAACCACTAAGTGACCGAAGTTTTAAGCCTTTAGGCAAAAAGAGACCTGTTTATTTTGACTGAAATTTTCCTAATTGATGGTCCGCCATTCGGCTAACTTTAAAATCCTGAGAGAGCTGGGAGGATAAGATGACGTCAAAGACTCAATATAGTTTAAAAATGCAGAGCGTGTGCACGCCCCTAAATTAATATGCAACACGGGAGTTTCAAACTTTCACCAGGGCCCAGTTGTTCGAAACCGAGGTTAGCGCTAATCCACGATTAATTTGGCTAATCGCCGATTAAATTTAACTCGCCGATTAGTTTCTGTTGTTCAAAGCCCGATTATTCCTAACCAAC
>JAEMPF020032756.1:0-20565 GCA_022496165.2 Catalaphyllia jardinei
GAAATGTGCGAGTTTTTCGACAAACGTGGCTATCCTGCCTCTGTTGTTGAAGCAGGCCATCATCGCGCCCAACAAATTGATCGGCAGTCAGCACTACAAACGTCTCAGAAGGAGAATAACAATAGAATTCCATTCACTCTCACATTTCACCCTCACAACCACGCAGTTAAATCCATCATTCTAAAAAACTTTAAATTACTTCAAAATGATCCCGATACTGGCAGAATTTTTTCGCAACCGCCATTAATTTCATTCAAACGCGACAAAAACATAGGTAACTTTTTAGTCAGAAGTGCTTTTCAAACGAGTGAACAACCCGGTACTTTTAAATGTGCACGCGCACGATGCAAAACATGTCCTTTCATTTGCAACGTTGAAAAATTGTCGGGACCCAAGCGATCCATTAAGATCACTGATCATTTTACCTGTACCTCAGCCAATGTCATCTACTGTATAACTTGCACCCTTTGCAAAAAGTTATATATCGGCGAAACAGGTAGACGACTAGGCGACCGATTTCGAGAACATCTTCGTGACGTAGAGAAAGACGACAAAAACGCATCTAAACCGGTCGCTAGACACTTTAATCTGCCGAATCATTCTACGCAACATATGACAGTCTGCGGCCTCTCCCTACATCAAGGAAGCACAGAAAGCCGCAAAACTCTAGAACAAAAATTTATTTTTCAAATCGGCACTCTTAATCCTCACGGTATCAACGAACGTTTTTCATTTAACTAATTTATTCTGTTTTTCACGTTGCCAGGCACCAACCAATAGCGTAGCTCCATACTTCTGTATATAAACCACACACAACCCACAATTCCTCGATTCGCTCCGACGAAGGGCTAGCGCTCGAAACGTCAGCTTCTGAATCTCTTTACGGTGGCTAATTCACATTATCAACTCAGTTGATAAAACCAAATTATCTACCAACTTTATTGCCCTAGCGGCATTTTAGCCCAACCCTCTTAGAGCCGTGGAAGCTTCTACGATGACAACGATACAGCCTTAAAGCTTTACAACGTACCTTTAAGCTTTAAACTGCCTTGAGATCTGAGGATATTACTACCGTATGGCCATTTGGCCCTACAATTTGTACAATCGCCTTCTCTTTAATCAAAGCAAACTGCGATCAAGCCCAGTTTTTTTTTTGCTTCGGAGACAAAGTTCTCATAAAACAATCAATAAATCATTTAATCAATCAATCAATTACTTACTTACCTACTTACTTACGTTTTTACTTACTTAGTTACTTACTTAATTAATTAATGAATTAATTAAAGGAAGAAAGAAAGAATGAAAGAAAGAAGGAAATTTAAAAAATAATTAATTGATTGATCAATTATTTGAAGAAAGAAAGAAAGAAAGAAAGAAAGAACGAACGAAAGGAAGAAAGAAAGAAAAAAGAGAGAAATAAATAAATTAATTAGGGAAACGAATGCTAAATATACATTTATATAGCCTGATCTTCCATTAATTGTCCATGGCGCTTTGCAATACTGTAAAACCCTATAAACTAAAATCCTAAATATTGAATGAGCTATATCACTCATTAACGCTACAAAAAAAATCAAAAACTTCAAGTTAAAAACTACAAATCAAATGCACGCTTAGATCCATTAAGTTGTTATGGTTGAGCATAACCAGAAGAATAGATAGAGCAGAAAACACTTCTGTAAAGCTGACTAATGCCTTGAACGATAGGTAGTTAAAGACTATTTTAAAAATGTAGTCACAAAACCGAGCGGCAGCCAATTCTAAACAACATACATTAATCTACTTTTAAACCAGCTTTTTGAAAAATAACTGATACAAAATCACCGTAACTGTCGAGATATCTTGTGAAATCGCCCCTCGAACTACTAAATAGCTCCCTGTAATTCTCTTTATCGCATGCGGCGCAAAATTACTGAACGCTGATTGGCTGAGTAAGCTATAGGAAGGAAAATGTTGATCGGCTTGTCTACTTCGGCGGCAAGCATAGGATAGAAGAGACTGGGAAGATCTCCAGGAAACCAACATCAGAATATTTAACTCGAGGCTATTTATAATCATGGTATAGTCGTTTTGGTTTTTCGCTAGTCAGTACACGATCGTTTGAAAGAACTTTTCGTCCTTGATCTTTTGTTGGTTTAATGAACTTTTCGAACTCACAAGGAAAGAGATATAGTGCGAGAAAACGGCGAGAAGAATGAACGGCGACGAAAATTAGTATTTGTTGATTATCATAATATAATTAAGAGAACAAAACAAAGAAGTTGCCAGCCAGTGACAGCGGCCGCTGCATCTTTCGATTTGACTTTAAACTGATGCCGAATCATTAAAGTCTTCAACTAAATGATACTGGCATCTGCTCAACAAGACATTCAGTGTTGTGAGTTGGTATAAAACTACCAAATGTCATTAGCAGTTCAAAAGTTGAATCGCCGTTGTCACTGAAAAGCCCTCTTTAGGGAGTGTCGATAAACTTTGTATTGTATTGGATTGGATTGTATTGTATTGTATTGGCTAGAACACTTCAAATTCCTTTGGACGCTGCACTTTGTAAAGACCATCTTATACTAAGAATGCTACATGTAGAAATTAAGTTTTTCTTTCCCTAGTAAAGTTTGGATGAATGGTGCTCTAAGCGGGAGCAATATCTACAGCAATGATCCCTCTAAAAATTCTCCCCCATGTTATTTGCAGCATTTCTCTTTTATTGCTCAAAAACGCCACCGGTATTTTGTTTGGGCTTTTAAAACAATAAAATAAACTTTTTTTTGTTATGGTTTCTGTTTTACTTTGTTTTAGTTTAGCCTTTTATTTCCAATAATCCTATTGGTTTATAAAAAACCAGGAAAGATTTATTGCTCGACGTTTCGGGGTTTATCATGACACCATTATCAAGAGACTAATTAAAAAGCATGCAAAAAAGAAAAGGTACAAGAAAAGCATAAATTACAATAAACGGCCTAAACAAGCACCTTTGCACAGATGGAATCCGTTTGCACGTTCAATGTTGGTTTACGCATGTGAATATATAACATTTCTTTGACGAGGCAATGAAGTTTGCCGCTACATTTCGTGTTGTCTATGTTACGTTATGTTATCTATGTACAAGGCGAATAAAGGTGTTATCAGTTATCAGTTTTATCAGTTGATGATGTGAAATTGCTCAATGAAGCGTTCAGGGATTTCACTATTGTGTTGGAGGTTATAATGTTTGTAAATGGAAGATGACTTTCTAGTGTGCCCTTCTACGCGCTCGTGTTAAGTGACCACGTGTATAACCCTCATACCCTGCATCACACATGTATGTGGGTATGTGGGTTATACACGTGGTCACTTACACAAGAGCATAGAAGGTCACACTAGAAAGTCATCAGTAGTAATAGAGGGTCATTTTACTCCGGATTACTGCCTTCCCCTGCCTTCCCTGCCTTCCTCCATACTAATGAGGTGCCTTCCTCCATACTAATGAGGTGCCTTCCTCCATACTAATAAGCGTCGCTCTAGTACAATGGAAACAATAAGGTTGCCTAAACTTGTCCGCTACTAGTGAACCCTGATTGGCTCAGGTAGAATCTGTTATGTGTTTAAAATAAAAGCGTGCTTTCTCTTGGTAGCGTCACTATTGCAATCGCTTTGCTAGGAAATATTTCGTTCGAGTTCGTTGTTTGGAAAAATTGTGTTCACTGTTTATCAACATGGCTTTCGTTACCGATGTTCGCGAATTTCAAGCTGTTTTGGACGCTTGTTCCTCGACCCAAGAATGGCAAATGATAATGGACTCTGTTTTAATTCCCGATGAGTGGATGACAATGGCTTACGCGAGGTTGACAGAATTGACTGTGCAAGAACTCGAAGTAAGTTGAAATACTTCGCTCGATCTGTGTGTTTTTTTAATTCTTTTTTTCTTAACCGACAATCTTGTATAATCCAATTTCCCTTTTCTTTGACAGATTCCATCCGATCATACCGAAGATCTTTTGCCAGCATCTGAGGTTATTTCTGAAACCACGATAATGGTGAGTGAAACTTTTCTTAAGTTTGCTTAACTTTCTCCTCATCACTACGCCCACTAAGAAAACAAGCGTGCGAGCGAAGTTTACTAGCTGATTTGAAAACTGTCTTCTTCTCTTACATTTTAGAACGCAAATTTTAACTCTTAGATCATTCAAACATTGCTTTAAATAACCGTTAAAAGATTCAATTCTGTCTTTTGATAACATTTTTTTTATTCTTTTATCACAAGTGTCCGGTAATGAGGTTCCGACCGCAAACGTGGAAAAAGAATTTGACTTTCTCGATTCGGTAAGTTAAATTTGGGTTTGTTTAACATATTTTGTAGTATGACTGATTGATAACAGACTCTGAACAGTTGCTTTAACACGCACCGTTAAGCAAGTGTAATTATGCGTGTTACTTTGACTTAAATTTGCATCAAACACTTCTAAACTCCGTTAACAACACAATGAAATAAAAGCGATGTGTGAAGTCTATTTACTTTCAACCATGTTGAATAATCGGAATAAGCAAACTTAATCGAAAAATCTTTTGCTTTACAGTTTACGAATACTGATTTGCGAGAAATCGAAGACTTGGAACGCGTGGCGCTGGAAAATGTGAGTCACCTTTCATTTATTCAAGAACCTCGAGGTCAAACCAAAGCTTCGATGAAAGGGAGCAGAATTCAAGAAGGATATCCTTCACGACTCCGAGAATTGTTAATACGCCAGCAAAAAGACTGCAAGAGGAAGAAGGCTGAAATTCGGGAAATAGAAGAAAACAGAAAGAGAAGGAAGGAAGAATTAAGAGAAAAAGAACGACGGTATTCTGAAAAACTGAGAAATGGAACTCCTGAAGAACGGGAACGAGAACGCGTATATCAGGAAGAATTAAAGAGGAATGGAGGATGGGTCACTGATAGCATGGAAAGGCGGCGGTGGGGATTGGAGTGAGACTTTTTACCCGAAACGCAATGTTCTATAAGTTTGTTTTTAGCACTCTCCCGTTAGACATTTAAAGTTTGTGTAAAAAGTTTTCTCGCGTTTTTGTAAACTGTAAATAAAAATTGTATATAGTTTTTCACTCGCGTTAATTGTAAGTATATTGAAGACTTACATTTGTAAAAAGGTCTGAAGAATGTAATCATGGTTTGTAAATAAATTATTGGTTTAATTTAATCATGACTTGTTTTCCGTTTAGCCACGCGCGCGCGCGAGATCTCCACGCACGCTCAGGGAAAACACAGGGTCAAAATGTGGCGTTTATGGCGCTTTTGGCGTTTCTGGGTGTCGTTGCGTATTAAATTATCGATAAATGTCATATCGCAAATAGTTTTGTTCAGTTGGAATCGACCTTTCACGGAGTTAACATGGTGCGGAGGAAATGTAAACATTGTCCAATTCCCGGCTGTGGCTCAAAATATTTAGTTCGGTTAGCAGATCATTTAACTCGCGTACACGAGTTAACAGAGTTAGAACGAAAATACTGGTTACAATTTGCAAAACTACAAAACACCAACGCGATTCGTGTGTATGACAAAGAGACTGAACCCAAAACCATTTTCCTATAAATCTGCGAGCGTGCTTTTCAATCAGTCAGTTGTGAGCATGGACCCGAGATGGAAACATCCTTTTCCTGCTCTTGTAGCAGGACCGACTTGTTGTGGGAAAAGTCAGTTTGTTAAACGTTTGCTAGAATCCGGCGAAGATATGATTGAAGGAGCCCCAGAAAATATCATCTGGTGTTATGGTATTTACCAGCCCGCGTACGACGAGATACAAAGAAATATTCCCAACATTACTTTTGTGGAAGGGGTTCCCAGTGATTTAGAATCCATGATTAATCCTTCTACAAGAAATCTTGTGGTCATTGATGATTTGATGCACGAACTGAGTAACGATCCACGAATTACCAGTTTGTTTACTAAAGGCTGCCATCACCGTAACTTGAGCGTTATCTTTATTTTGCAAAATATTTTTCACCGTGGAAAAGAGTTGAGGGATATGAGCTTAAATTGCCATTACTTGGTACTGTTCAAGTCTCCCAGAGATAGCAGTCAGGTCAATCATTTAGCCAAGCAAATGTTTCCCGGCCATGTGAAATATATGCAGGAGGCGTTTCAAGATGCCACAAAACAGCCTTACGGTAATTTATTATGCGATCTGAAACCGGAAACACCTAGCGACTTCCATAACACCATAAATGTAAATACCATAACACCAAATGATATTTTCTGGGGCTCCTTCAATCATATCTTCGCCGGATTCTAGCAAACGTTTAACAAACTGACTTTTCCCACAACAAGTCGGTCCTGCTACAAGAGCAGGAAAAGGATGTTTCCATCTCGGGTCCATGCTCACAACTGACTGATTGAAAAGCACGCTCGCAGATTTATAGGAAAATGGTTTTGGGTTCAGTCTCTTTGTCATACACACGAATCGCGTTGGTGTTTTGTAGTTTTGCAAATTGTAACCAGTATTTTCGTTCTAACTCTGTTAACTCGTGTACGCGAGTTAAATGATCTGCTAACCGAACTAAATATTTTGAGCCACAGCCGGGAATTGGACAATGTTTACATTTCCTCCGCACCATGTTAACTCCGTGAAAGGTCGATTCCAACTGAACAAAACTATTTGCGATATGACATTTATCGATAATTTAATACGCAACGACAACCAGAAACGCCAAAAGCGCCATAAACGCCACATTTTGACCCTGTGTTTTCCCTGAGCGTGCGTGGAGATCTCGCGCGCGCGCGTGGCTAAACAGAAAACAAGTAATGATTCGTAGGACTCTCTTTTGTAAAGTAATAATTGGGGTTAAAGTTGATTTGTAGGTGTTCCCCCAAGCAGTAATTCCATAGATCAAAAATGGATATATAAGAGAGTAATAAAGGTTTGTAAGAGTTTTAAGATTGACATAGTGACGAAATTTAGATAAGATGCCAATATTTCTTTAAATTTTCTTTGAGATATAGCATACCTGAGATTTCCAATTTAAATGTGAGTCTATCATTATACCTAAATATTTAATAGAATTTTCATGCATTAGTGTTTGATTGTTTATTTTCAGATTAATCGAATAGTTAACTGATTTTTGAGGTGGGCGGAAAATAACATAGTTAGACTTTTCAATATTAAGAGAAAGTTTATTGGCACAAAGCCAGCTAAATACTTCTTGTAGTTCATTGTTTACAATTTTTCGAATTCTGATAAACTCTTGTGAGCATAGAAAAGATTAGAGTCATCAGAAAATAAATGAAAATCAAGTTGATTGGACGATTTTTTGAAATCATTATTATAGAGTAAGAAAAGAAGTGATCCAAGTACTGATCCTTGTGGAACTCCACAAGAGATCTGTTTATAGTTCGAAATGGCATTGCCAATTGACACAAATTGTTTCCGTTCATTGAGGTAGGAACAAAACCACTTTTAATTTCATAACCTAATTTCATAATTAAAATATTGTGATTTACGGTGTCAAAAGCCTTACTAAAGTCTGGAAATATCCCACAAGAATAGGTGCCATCATCCACAGCTTTTTGTATCTTATTTGTGATTGATAGAAGAGCTTGAGTAGTGGAGTATTTTTGACGAAAACCAAATTGTTTGGTGCATAAAATATTCTGAGTTTCAATAAATTTCATTAATCTCTTAGATATTAATTTTTCTAAAATTAAGTTGAAAATGGACAAAAGCGAAATGGGACGATAATTTCCAAGGCTGGTATGCAGGCCTTTCTTATGAATAGGAATAACTTTGGCAACTTTGAAATTATCAGGAACCATACCACTAGTGAAAGAGACATTAAATGTAGTTTCTAGTGGCTTAGATAAAAAGCATTTCAGAAGCTTTAGCAATTTTGCTGGAATACTGAATGGGCCACAAGCTTTTTTGTATTTAGGGTGGATATTACTTCTTCAATTTCATTAGATGTAACTGGAAGAAGATAAAAACTGTTAGGTTTCTGTGGGGGTAAGTAGGAAAGTGGTGATTTAGTAGCTGGTGGGATAGAATTGGCTAGTTTACCACCAATGTTAGCAAAGAAGTCATCAAAAGCATCTGCAACAGATTTTTCCCTCAAATAATTCGATGTTGTCTTTAATTATCTTGGTTGGTGCATGAAAGGATTTCGGTTTAAGATTGATAATCTGTCTTATTCCTTTCCAAATGTTTTTCATATTATTGATGTTATTATTGAAAAAATCGTTATAATACATTCTTTTGCTGATTCTAAGGAGATGGTTTAATTTGTTCCTATAAAATTTAAATTTTGAGTGGAAATATAGTGATCTGGTTTTTAGATAGTTTTTATACAGATTATTCTTTATATCTATAGATTCCTTGATAGCAGGAGTAATCCATGGTTTAGACATAAATTTGATTTCTTTCTTTTGCAGCTTTTTTAAAGGGACATGTTTATCTACAATATTAGATAGGTATGAATAAAATGAGTTAAATAAAGCATTTACATCATGCGAATCTGGAAGAATAGTACTTCAATCAATGGATCTGATTTCATCAACCAAATCAGAATCATTAAAGTGAGAATAATCTCGCTTGAAGATTTGAGTCTTTGATGGTAGATGAGAAAACTTCGTTGACGTATCTCGATTGTCGCAGCTTGAACCACATTTTTCAAGCGCTGATGCTGGCCCATATGATGATATTGACGTACGTGATTATTTTTAATATTGTGAAGTCCAAATAAAATCTACTCACTGCTTCAGTGGAGTTCTGTCTCGCCCACTTTCTTGCTTTGAAGTCCCTTCTCTGAGCCAGCAGTGTTTCTTGACATATATTTCTAGAATTCAGTTTCCCAATTTCATGTTTTAATATTAGCATTCTTGTAGCCGATAAATCAACCAGCGAACACTACATTTTTATTTGAAGTCTCTACCGTAAGATACTTGCCGTACGGGAAATATCTGCCCGTCCCAGCGTGACAGTTCTAGTAAGAAAAGAACAACAAATACTAAGAAAATATAATGAATGAAACACAGGCAACGGAACAACTAAAACGAACCTTATCGGTGAAACTCCAAACAGGAAAACGTACGAAAGATGACAAATAGATGGATAAAGAAAGGATGAAACTACACCGGCGAGAGCAAAACTACACTGAACAAAATGAAACGAAGTGAAATATACAACGACGCTAATGAATATTAATTTAAGTGGCGGGAAAACACCTAATAGCGCACGAATGAATGAAAGGAACGAGAAAATCGCATAGCGAGGTAACATGCCGGCCCCGAAAGGCATACACCGTAGAAAAAGCCTTTCCAAATAAATAAACAAATAAGAAAGTATCTTTAGCTATAGTAAGTCATTAAGGTCTACTTGGGGTGTTCTCTGCAAAGTCCAGTCAAGATTCCCTTTCTGCCTTCAATTCTGAAACGCCTTCCAAAAGGCATAACTTGCGAACATCACGCCGTAAAACTGAGGTCGCTGTTCTAACCGTAACTTGACGAACGTTTCCATTGCGATCCGGAAATACTTCTTGTACAACTGCCTTTGGCCAGCGCCCTCGAGGCGAGTTTTCGCCAATGACAAGGACAAGATCTCCAACAGATAGGTTTGGTCGTGGGCGGAGCCATTTCTGTGTGACTTGTAGCGTCGGCAAATATTCCCGCGTCCAACGTTTCCAGAAGGTGTCCGCGAGGTACTGGGCTTGCTTCCAGCGTTTACTTGCGTAGATGTGGACAGCGTCTGATTCTCCAGAGGAATAACATACATTCGGTCGCAGCAGAAGCAGAGAGATGGGTTCAGGGTCGTTCGAATCACTTGTCGGAGGGGTAAGAGGACGATCATTTAATATCTTCTCAACTTCCGCCATGAGGGTAAGGAGAGTTTCATCGTCCACGAGCTGACATTCCAAGAGAGTACGAAGAATCCTGCGAATCGAGCGTATCATCCATTCCCAGACACCTCCAGCGTGGCTCGCATGTGGAGGATTAAAATTCCACTTTATCCCACGCTTCCTCAAGCAATTGTCGATACGATCGGGATTCCACTTCTCCAAAGCGGTCTTGATCTCGGTTTCAGCACCTTTAAAGTTAGTTCCGTTATCACTGTAAACTTCGATTGGCGGGCCTCGTCTGCTAACGAATCTTGTGAAAGCTTGAATAAATGAATCTGTTGTGAGCTCGTGGGCAATCTCAATGTGAACGGCCCGAACGGCTAAACAAGTAAATACACATCCGTATCTCTTAACCTGACTACGCCTCGACTTGACCAATATCGGACCGAAGTAGTCCACGCCCACGGAAGAGAAGGGAGGAAGACAAGGACTGACTCTAGCACTTGGCAAAGGAGCCATTATCTGTTCACACGGCCTAGCGTTCCAGAAGCGACATTTAAGACATTTCCCAATTACGCGCCGCACAGCCGCATGCCCCCTCAGAATCCAGAAATTCTGCCTCACACTGGCTAGTACTTGACTGGCACCTGCGTGACCTTCTCGCTCATGGCAGTCTCTTATAACCAGATCAGTAACATGATGCTTGCTAGGTAGAATCATAGGATGTTTGGCATTTAACTGAATAGAGGCTCTTTCCAGACGTCCTCCGACACTAATGACACCATCGACCATCACTGGGTTAAGCTTCCGAAGAGGACTAACGTATCCCACAAAACTCAAATTGTTTCGTCGGGCAACCGAGGTAAGAGATGGAGTCCCGTGAGAGATCCTTGAAAGAACCGCCAATTCTTTAGGAAAGGCTTGTCTCTGTACCACTTTAATCACCTCTCCTGTCGCTGTAGCAATTTCGTCAACTGTCAGGTTTCCACTCTTCACCTCTCCAGATTGGTGACGTAAATAATTCTTGAATCGTAGCAACCACGCGACAGACGTCAGGAGCCTGTCTAGGGAGGAATAACGCAATAAAAGGGGCTGGAGACTGTATTCTTGTATGGACATGTGAACTTGAGCTTTCTTTCTCTTGAGCTCGTGATCATCGTTGGGCAGGTCTGGGCATTCGTCAGGTTGCTTTGGCCATGCACTCTCTTCTTGGCCTAAGAATGCTGGCCCGTTCAACCAATGACGTGACTTCCGGGCTTCACTGCTGGCGAAGCCTCCAGAGGCGTAATCTGCTGGGTTGCTGAGCGAATCAACATGTCGCCACTGGCACGGTGAAGAGGCGTCGTGGATTATCGAAAGTCGGTTCGCGACGAACGTCTGGAACCTTCTTGCTTCATTTCTGATGTACTGAAGTACTATTGTGGAATCCGTCCAAAATACCGTCTTGCTTATTGGCAAATCCAGTTGCTCTGTGATAAATTTATGCAGCTTGACTGAGACCACTGCGGCAGTCAGTTCCATCCTAGGAATTGTGATGGTCTTCAAAGGTGCAACACGAGATTTGGCCATAAGTAATTCGCAATGAATTCTTCCCTTGTCGTTGACGAGGCGAAGATAGGATGCTGCTCCGTATCCCACCTCCGAAGCATCCGAGAAGTGATGGAGCTGAACATCGTGGAGCACTTCAAATTCTTTGGGCTTAAAGCAGCGCGGCCAGCTTATAAGCTAAAGATTCGGGAGATCTTCTACCCACGCTCTCCATTTCACCAGTGTTTCATCCGGAACAGCCTCATCCCAACCAAAGTCGAGTCTGCACAACTCCTGTAGAAGAACTTTGGCTGGTAGTATTAAAGGTGCTGCGAATCCAAGAGGATCGTAAAGGCTGGACACTAAGGACAGAATTCCTCTCCTGGTGTTAGGAACTGGTTTCTCCTTGACACGAAAGCTAAGCGTGTCCGCTTTCACGTTCCACTGGGTGCCCAAAGCGCGGTCAATAGGCAGGTCTTCTAAATCCAAGTTAGCGATGGAAGGTGCTCTCTCACAGGGAGGTATTTCCTCTAAGACCTCGCGGCTGTTGCTGATCCACTTGGTGAGGTGAAATCCTCCTTTGGCCAGTAACTGCACAAGTTGATTTGCGAGTCGGAAAGCTTCAGGAACCGTTGCCACAGATTTTAAACAATCGTCAACGTAAAAATTACGGTTTACAGTATCTACAGTCTGAGCGTCGAAGTCACCGCCAAAATCATTTGCTGTTTTCCTGAGAGCCAAACTTGCACAGCAAGGAGAAGATGTGGCGCCAAACAAATGCACAAGCATCTGATGGTCGACTGGGATCCTGGACAAGTCACCGTCTTCCCACCAAAGGAAACGCAAAGCATGACAGTCATCCGGTTCTACTCGTACTTGATGGAACATCTGCTCCACATCCGCCATTAACGCAACAGGTTCTTGCCGGAATCTGAGCAACACCCCTGTGAGGTTGTTTGTGAGGTCGGGGCCTTGAAGTAATTGGTCATTCAGTGAAGTATCGCCAAATTGAGCTGCACAGTCAAATACCACTCGTACTTTGCCAGGTTTGTGCTCGTGAATGACTGGGTGGTGCGGCAGGTACCACAGGGGTTTGCCACCGGGATCTATCTGATCATCTGGAACCTTTCTGGCATGGCCCTTCGCAATGTAATCATTCAGGGTCTTGCAGTATTTCTCCATCCAAGAAGGATCCTTCTGAAACCTCTTCTTAAGGAGACGAAGCCTGTGCAAGGCGATACAAGGATTATTCTTCAGAGAGGGAGGTCTATAACGCCAGGGTAAGGCCAGCTGATAATGGCCCTCCACCAAACGAGCTGAATTTTCGAGGATGGCAAGGGCTCGGCGGTCTTCACCGGACATGGCCAACTTGCTGTTTGCCAAACACTCGCTAAACTCTGCGTCGTACAACCTCTTGAGCTGGCTTGACAACATTTCTTGTCCACCTCTTATGTAATTAACCCGCGCTTCATTTGCTGAGGACCTGTTCAGGCGCCCGATTAGTGTCCAACCAAGGGGGGTTCTGACCGCGTATGGCTGTTTTCGTCTTCCGCGTTTCTCTTCGTAAACCCAATGCGCTTCTTTGAACGTCGTTTCCAATAAGTATACTAACAGCCTTCTCTTCTCCGTCAAGTCTTCGAAACTTAATGCCTTCCAAGTGAGGCCACTGACTCACATCTTCATCCGAAGGTATACTCTGCATAGAGAGTGGAAGACGATCGACGGTCCACACCCTGTCCAGGAGAATGGGTTCGTGGCCATCAAGAGAAAACACATTCAGTGACGCTTCGTAACCCGATTTGGGGATGTTCTCAGCATTTATCGAAGACAGCGAGAAGTGAACAGGTTTCCCGGAGACACCTAAGCTTTCAGCCAGGCTGCTCAAACAAAGTGTCGTGTCAGAGCCGTTATCCAAGAACGCATAGGTCTCAATTTCTGGACCGTCATTTGTACCACGAACTCTCACTGGAACTATTTGCAAGCTAACACGAGATCTGCCAGATTTGACAGCAGCACACTGCGCTTCTTGGCCGGCCCCACTGGCATTGTTCTGTAAATCGCCCTCGGGCAAAGACTCTTGGCTGGTACAACCGGCAGGCCTTTCAACACTTGCAGCAGCGGGAGGTGGTGGATGAAGGAGTGAATGATGGCGTTGTCCGCAACCACTGAAAAGGCACGCCTTTGCCATCCTACATCTTCTAGCAAAATGATTTACTCTCAGGCAGTTGGCACACAATTTCCTGGTCGACACGAACTCCTTTCGTTCGTCAAAAGTCTTGTCTCGGAACTTAAAGCATCTTTCCAAACTGTGCGTGCCGTTGCAGAACAGGCAAGAGAGGGACGCAACTTGTTTACTTGAACCTTGGGCAACAGGACTGAGGGCAGACTGGCCGAGTGACACATCTGGGGGACGTACACCATTCGCCGACTGGATTCCGAGAGACGTCGCAGAAGCCGGGGGGTTACGCTAGGTCTCCGTCGGAATTTAGGCTTAATGTCCCCTTCCGGCCTTGTTCCCACCAGTTTACCAAAGGCAGTGTTTGCTACAGTCGCTCTTCTCTCTACAAAGTTTGCGAGGTGAGAAAATTCCGGCTCCTTCTCTGCCTCGATGAGCTTGTTTGACTCCTCGGCCCACTTAGCTTGAAGATGAGGTGGAAGCCTCATAACAATCCTCTTAAGTGTGTCCATAGAATTAATGTCAGCCTTGTAATGCATGTGGTCTGAATTTAGGGCACAGCTCTTCATGTCACGAGCCAATTGAGACAACTTTTCGGACTCCCAGGCGCGGATCTGAGGTCCTTTGACAACCTTATCGATGAACGCTCTCACAATTATATGCTTCTGTCCAAAATTCTTACGTAAGATCTCTTTGGCTTCTTTGTAACCTTCTTCAGGCGGTAACATCAAACAGTTCTCGATAGCATCCTTAGCAGCCCCCTTGCAATACTGTATAAGGTAAGAGAGTTTTTCGTCATCCTCTTTCACTCTGCGCTCCACGTTTATCTCGAAGCTCTTGATAAATCGAGGATACCTCTTTGGATCACCATCGAAAGAGATAAACTCCCTTTTAGGCATCTCAATCCTCTCTAAACCAGAGACCATTAAACGTACTGCTTCATCATGCTGTTTCATTGCTTCCTGCTGAACCTTTAAAATACTCTGCACCTCTGGGGCATTGACTACCTCTACGGGTCGTTCAGGAATGTCATTGCTTGGAAGATTTTTCATAGGTTGGAGAGGCAGGGTCGGATCTGGTCCCGGTCGATCCTCGTCACACGAGGCGAGAAATCTGCGAACGGTCTCTTGCAAGGTCTGCTTTGGGAGCGAAGGGAGGTCTGAAGCTCCATTACTGATATCGCCACTACCACCACTTCCATCGGACAACTCGATCTGAGCTTGTTCGACTTCCACACGCGCATTCAGGAGCTGTCGTTCCATTTCGAGATTCACCCTTTTCTTTTCAAGATCATACTCCATCGCCTTTAACCTTTGCTCCTCTTCGAGTTTCTTCACTTTCAACTGAGCAACTGCAAGACGTGCCTTCGACGATTTACCCGAACTCGATCTACGCGAACCATAAAGGGAATGACCATTTGCCGAAGAACAAGCTCCTCTCTGGGATAATCGCTTGCTTGGTGTACCCCGCGGATCATCGCGTGGGGAAACGGGTGGAGTCTCGCCATGTAAGTCAGGTGGAGTCCTGCGAGGAACGTACTGAGGGGTCTCGCGTGGAACCTCGCGTGGAAACTCAGGCGAAGTCCTGCGTAGAAACTCGGGCGAAACTACGCCTGGGGTAGAAACTCGCGTCAATTCAGCGGAGATAAACTGCCTCGCCGAATTAAACCATTCCGTAAACTCTTCATCGAATAGGGCCTTTTCGTCAGCCTCGCGGCGATGACAACGCGCGATCGTGTCTCGATCCTCTATAGCAACTACATTCTGAAGTAAACTCTGAACCGCGGTCGTGTATCTTGCAAACAAATCGTCCAAGGCACTCTTCCTTGCCACAATGTCGCTGAAAGGTCCGGAATTAGAACACAATAGTCTGATCTCCTTGTACGCTCTCGTCAGATGTCCCTTAAACGCAGATACGGATCCCCGTAATCGCTTGATTTCTTCCGAACGAACACCTTCTTCGTCCGACAAAGTGTTAAATGTCGCAACGCGAGTAGCTCGCATCTCGTCATCTGTAGCCATCGCCGACGTCGTCTTCAACAAAAACGGTTTGAAGAATCGATAAGAACCAATATGTAGCCGATAAATCAACCAGCGAACACTACATTTTTATTTGAAGTCTCTACCGTAAGATACTTGCCGTACGGGAAATATCTGCCCGTCCCAGCGTGACAGTTCTAGTAAGAAAAGAACAACAAATACTAAGAAAATATACTGAATGAAACACAGGCAACGGAACAACTAAAACGAACCTTATCGGTGAAACTCCAAACAGGAAAACGTACGAAAGATGACAAATAGATGGATAAAGAAAGGATGAAACTACACAGGCGAGACCAAAACTACACTGAACAAAATGAAACGAAGTGAAATATACAACGACGCTAATGAATATTAATTTAAGTGGCGGGAAAACACCTAATAGCGCACGAATGAATGAAAGGAACGAGAAAATCGCATAGCGAGGTAACAATTCTAGTAAAGGCGATGATATAGGAAAGTGTGAAAAAGAACATCAAATAAAGGGTTTCTATTCCTCAGCCTATGTTGTAGTATTTATACTTGTTTATTAAGAGCAATTCTCTGTAAGAATTAAACAAAGTAATTTTGAACCCCCCACTCAAATTTACACTGAAGTAGGTCCCCATGAGGGATGTTCAAAAATGCCAATCAATTGAGGTCATAACTTAATTGTTGTCATGGTAACGCCAAATGTTTCTTAATGCGTGAAAACTCAATTTTTAACTATAAAAATGATGTTAAAAATTGAAAAATTCAAAACCCTATTGCTCAAGTCCAATTAAGCCAGCGAAAAAAATTACGGGGCAATGTTTTTCAACTGAAATGAAGGCCGCATGCAAAAATTCAGCTAATTTGGAGTGAGAGTTGGAGCGAGAGTAACAGAAACAACCAAAAACGTCACTTATCCCCTTTTACCACTGGCTTCTTCATATTTCCCTGATTGAAACACCACAAATAATAGCACAAACAGCAAGTATAGGACATAATTTTTTTTTAATATCCACAACATTTAATAGTAAAGAATAAAAGGTGTGGTCATCTTAAGTTGCTGCAAATGTTGCAAACAGATCATAACTAAATTAATTTACTTAAATGATAACTCGGAAAGAACTCGGCAATACAACTGATGGAAAAACAACAACAAAAAGATGAACTAAACAGTGAATTGAAACATCATGCTTCAAAGAAAACTGCAAGGTAGACTTTGTCAAAGGAGATATATGCATAAATGACTTTAGCCAGCATGGAAGCCAACAGAAATATTTAATAATTTAAAAGCCTTCCTTTGGTCCCCTCCCAAAATAACATTAACAGTTCTGATTTTACACTACATTGTTGCAGCCATTCTAAGAATCCTTTAGACTAGACTTTAAGGAGGCTCGAAAGGGCTTTTTTTGTAGCTGCAGTGTTTGTGAAAGGATGGAAGATTACAAAGAAGGATATTCAATGGTATGGGCAAACTATATGTCTCCTTGCAACTCTATTGTTGGGCTATACTTTGCGGGTACTTATTACGTCATATCAGTTACCATGGCAACACACAAGGTCCACAAAACGTCCACTAAATTTAAGCTTTTGTAAATTATCTGATAAACTAATTTGGTGACCTGACATTTTTATTTCTTTGTTGGAAAGTTCCCTAAATTCTTTAACTTTTCAGACAGTATGAAAAAAATTTATCTAGTAGAATTAAATATATTTAAAGAAAATGCGATTTCTGGCTTGCAGAAAATTCTACTAGATAATTTTCTCCGAAACTTTTATACTTGAAGTGCCATCGTGAATGGTGCGTGCATGCAAAAAATTAAGATAGGTCACCGAGCAAAATTTCGAGCTAGAAACAAATATTTTCTGCAGATTTTATTTCCGGTTCGCGCGATTTTACGCAAGATTTAACTTCTGGTGTGCTAATTTTGATTCATTCAGCTGACGGGTTTGTCTTAGTTATGGCGTGTGTAGATTGCGCGCGCACATGCAGCTAAAAACCCTTTCGAGCCTCCTTAAATGTAGGGACTGACACTCAGTTACTGATCCCCCAAGAAAGAGAATATTCAGCAATTTCATGTGGCAATCACGACACATCAAAAGAATGGAGGAAATAGATCAAATAGCTCTGACACTGAAGATTGAGTAATTTTGAGAAGAAGATACAGTATGAAGTTTTCCAGCTTCAGTAGCTTGTAGCAACAAGACGGCATCAAAGCAAAAGGATGAACTAAACCCTTTATCTTACAAATCTGTAATGCTTAAATACTTCAATAATGGACACCTAATTCAACCCTACCCTCACTCCCAGTCCCAGTATACAATTTATAGTATAGAAAAACCTTGACAAATCTTAACATTCTTAAGGTGTCAACATTTTTATGAAGCTCTTGCCAAGCAGATAAACATAAGATCAACCTTCTGATGGTGAAAAAATTGAAAGTGAAAATATGTTTACCTATAAGTATCCAAGTAGAAATTTGCAGTGACACATCCCACAGAGAGGCTATTTGTCCACTGTATAATACAAATACTATTTTTTATTACTGTTATAAAGGAGACACATCATTTACTACATTTCCATAAATTGTTGCTGAAATACTATTCCCCAGGAGGGAGGCATCTACATAATCCAGATGAAATGGAAAAGTTTTGTGAGTCTGCTACACCTGGCTGGTTCAATGACATCATCTTTGCCACCTACAGTGATGATAAGTAGGCACCTTCAAACAAGGAGATATGTCCAGAAATGCAGTCAATGGCGAAAGTGGCGATTTTGGCGAAATTTTGCCAAGGTTGTTGACGAAATGATAAGAGAGAATAAATCAACCCAGCTACAAGGGCCCCCGAAATGTTGGCGAATTTGGTGAAAACAGCGAATTTGGCGAAAGTGGCAATTTTGGCGAAATTTCGCCAAGGTTGTTGATGAAATGATAAGAGCGAATAAATCAACCCAGCTACAAGGACCCCCCAAATGTTGGCGAATTTGGCGAAAACGGAAAATTTGGCGAAAGTGGCGATTTTGGCAAAATTTCGCCAAGGTTGTAATCCTGACAAAATTTTGTCAACTTGGTTGTAAACAAAATTATGAGTGAATACATATGATTTGACTGGAAGGGCCCCAGAAAGTTGATGAATTTATTTTAAAGAAACCCACAAAGTCTACAGGCAAAAGCCACAAACTTGTTATTACATTGAAAATATGATAAGTGGTAATGGGTTTCAACTAACAGTGATACATTAAATGCAATGCAGACAAACATCATTTCATAATAATACAAGCACTCCATTCAAATGAAATGCTTCATCTCTAAATAAGAATGGCAAAAACAATTTAATGGAAGGAATAAGAGATCCAATGACGAGACATATAATGTGTTAACTGTAGTCCAAAACCAACATGATAATTAAAATGCAATGCAATGCAGAAAAATGTAAATAAAGTTGTTGTCATTGTTTCTCCCATTGCTTCACATCAAGCAGTTACACTTACGTAGCTATCCATATCCATACCCAGCTTTGTTCTGCGAACAGTGGTTGTCCAGGAACATAGTTAGTGGTTTTAGGTTTGAGTTTCTACTGAATTTCTTGGAGTATCTGAGGTCATGGAAGGAGAGCACAGAGGAAAGGCCAGGAAACTTCAGCAAGAATGCCAGATCCCGTATGTTCCTTTCCTGGCATGGGCGACATTCTTTACTGACGAGGTAAACATATAACAACACTACGGTGGCCCACAAGTGCACACCAAATTTAATTCACTCACACCGAATTCAAATCACTCACACCGAATTCAAATCACTCATATTGAATTCAAATCACTCACACCGAATTCAAATCACTCACACCGAATTCAAATCACGCACACCGAATTCAAATCACTCACAGCGACCCCGAATTCAAATCACTCACACCGACACCGAATTCAAATCACTCACACCGACACCGAATCAAAATCACTCACACCGAATCGGTAAGTATAAAACACGGACTACGGACCACGGACTACGGACTGGGTATAAAACACGGTCTCCGGTATAAAACGCGGACTAAGGATTACGGACTGGGTATAAAATACGGACTCGGGTATAAAACGCGGACCGAGCATTACGGACTCGGTATAAAACACGAAGGAACGTTGTACAATGAATAAATTCTCGCACGAACGTCTTCATAATAAAAATAGAAGCTACCTGTAATTAGTATAAATTTACCGTAGTCTATTGTGAATCCGTGAATTTGATTGGCTAAATTACTGATGACTATCTGCTGATAGTCATCAGTTACGCATCTGCGCACATCGCGCATCACGTTTAAACCTGATCTAACGTAATAAAACAGTTCTTTTCTACACGTTAGTTTACATTTTTTCTTGTTATGCAATGAGAGTACGGTAAATTTATACTAAAACAATTAGACTACTTGACCTCGTTTTCTACGAGCGATAGTCAACTCGGCTGCGCCTCGTTGCCTAACTGCTCGTAGAAAACTCGGGCTCGTAGTCTAATTGTAAATTATAGAAGTCTCATTTCCCGAAAATGCCCGCTCATACCGGTTTAACCATACTGTACTCTATTGCCGAAAATGAAATAGAAGACACTGAAAGTCACAAAATTGACGAGCTGTATGGATTTTCGAATGATTCAAGCCACGATTAAATGTTTTGAAAGATAAACAGTCGACAGAATTGAGGAGAATTCGAACGGCTTGTCTCGCCCCGGTGTCCCTCTGTTTATTTATACGATAATACACATAAGAAATGAGGAACAAAAAGTTGATAAATAGAAAAAACGCCATTACACAAGGATGGTAGTTCTGAACACCTTAATATCGCCATCTAAAAGGAAGGGGGAAATGAATAAAAAGAGTTATTACAACACGGGGTATTCGTACCTGGCCACCCATCCAAGCACTATCCCCGCCGAACAGGCTTTACTTTGTTAAACAGACGAAACATGTTGCTGTCCTTGTGGTGTTGTGACTCCACGGTGAATGTGGACGCATTTTTTCTGAGATGAGAAAAGGTATCAAAGAGAAAAAAAAATATCTGATACTGCATGGCTG
>JAEMPF020015864.1:3247-13594 GCA_022496165.2 Catalaphyllia jardinei
AAGCAAATCTAATTTTTTTACTTTTTAAAAGCAAATGTGCTCGCACCTGACATGTGCCAAAACCCCTCTCTCTCTAACTACTAGTGGCAAGTTGAAAAACTAATGGCTTCAAACTTCCTGCCAAAAAAATTCACATTTACAGGCTATGTTAAAACAGAAAAGCTAATTTGTAAAAGTATAGTTTACGTACAGTGTTCAAAGCTGGAAGCACGAATACTCTTAGCTTACAATTGCAGTTGCCTGCTGATCTGTATCCAGCTTTATCGTAAACAAATTCACCTCTTCTACAGGGGACTGATTCGAATAATTTTGCTGATGAATAAAACCGTTAAAATTAGACGACATTTACGTTTTTGTCGAGTCACGAGTCTCTGAACTAGTATGTTCATGCCTAAAGCCTGTGGACTCTAACACATTTTGGCAGTTAATTGGAAAAGATTTTGTGACTGAGAACCTCTATATGCTCAAACATGTGACAAGCCCTAACCTGCAAAAATTAATGTTTACTTCAGTAACTCTTAACTCACCGCCCCCTTCTTCTCCCGTGATACTTTGGGGCCATGATCAGCTTCATCCGCTGACTGGGAAATAACAAAACCACAGTAAATGGCATTTACCATGGCGGATTATCCCAAACTGTATCACATGTAAGTTTTGGTATCCCTTGTCAACCAACGGCTGCACTGGATTTGTGATCTTGCAAACGTTAAAAAATTGTCACCAAGGAAAACCATTTAAATAGAGAATCATGATTAGCTCTTATACCTTGGACATCGAAACAGCATCACATTTAATGTCATGGTTGCTTTCTGTGATCTTTTTAGCGAATCTATAAATATTTACCACGGGAAATTTATCTCGGGGAAATACTGGTAACACTCACTAAATGCCATCTCCCGTCGTAAAAAAGGTCACTTACCACAACAACAACATTCCCATCTAACCGCACCCTAAGAGAGCTTCGGTGCCCTACCATTTAGCAAAAAATCCAGAAATTTTGGTTGAAAGTCAAATGGAACACTAAGGACGCTTACTTCTTGTTAGAATAAACCAGCTGTGACTACCCATGAATAATGGTAAGAGCTTCTCCGAAATCAGCAAAACAACTAAACAAGGTGGCGCTTACATTTCCAATTCGATTTCCTGTAATTGTTGTCGGCTGATGAGAGACTAGAAACTGGAAAGTTTACGAAATGGTAAGGAAATTTCCACTGTTCCATTCCGAACGGAAAAAGAGGTCTTCCTCTGGAGGTAGTTAGTCTACAATTTCCAATTGGATTTTCCACAAAAATTAATTTTCCATTCCATTTCACTTTCAACCAAAATTTCCGGATTATTTTACTAAATGCTTAGCACCCTAATCCCGGAAAATTTATTCAAAAATTGTATACTACCTACAGAGGTAGTCCTCTTTTTTCGTTCCAAACGGAACAGTGGAAAATTCCTTACCAATTGTTAAATTTTCCACTTTCCAGTCTCTTCCCATAACAATTTCAAATGGCAAGCGCCATCTCGTTGCACTGGTTTCCTGATTGTGGAAAAAAAACTTTTACCATTATTTACCGGTCATCCCAAACGGTTTATTCTGACAAATAGTGAGCACCTTTAATTTCCTCGAAACTAGAAGTCCAAACATGTTTCTTCCCTAACCGTTTCCTCATCTGCAGGATGGCATTCTACAGAATCTTTACACTTCATTTATCGCTATAACATGCCAAAATATAATACGTTTACTGCAAAGCTACTCATCAACGTCAGGAGCCCAGCACCCGGAGCCTCCATCGCCCATACAAACCCTATGAGACAAGCTTTGCATGCATCTTTCTACTTTTAGAAACTACGGGGCTCTTAGATTCGCGCACACTATATGCCACACAGTGCAATATTTAACAAATAGAAAACATGTACCGTGTTTGTATCGAGTTAATATATAAACACGAGTGGAAGTTTGGGAGAACAAGAAACGCTGTGGGAACACGAGCCGCAGGAAAGTGTTTCCACAGCTTTTTCGAGTTCTCCCAAACTTTCACGACTGTTTATATAATTCGATACAAACACGGAGTACATGTTTTCTATTTCTTTTAGAAAACACCGCGATGTTAAAAAGGAAAACTTGTTAACTTTGATTATCAAAATGTAAATTATCTTCGCTCGCGCCATCACTACGTCAACAGTGCGCGCCAGTTCTGTGTCTCCATCGAGTTATACAAACGCGATTATCACCCAATAAGTGCGTGTGCTTTCTTAGGACTGTTTTCTAAAATACAATACAACACAGCACAACACAATGTAATACAATGCTCTATGCAATATGCTTTCTTGGGAATATAAGCTAGCCTGGGGTGAAAACTGTTCTAAAAATAGAAAGATATGCACAAAGGTTGACTCAAGGATATATGGGGAATGGAAGCTCCAGGTGATGGTCTCCTGTCAACGTTTAATTGACCGAAATCGCACACAAGTACGCACTGGTTATGTGAATGTTTTTTTGGAAACTTTCAGCCAGTTTTCCTGTATTTTCTAGTTTTAGGTGTAGCTATGATGATTAAGTGATTGTGGTACTTATCCACAGTATCTAATTTTTTCAACGTAATATTATGCAACTGGTGTAATCAAAACATGACTTACTAGGTTGGCGCTTGCATGTAAAACGGTCACACTCTCCCTCTTTCACTGATAAATTTATGGACTACAGTAGTTGAATAATAAATCTCATTGGATGTTTTGGTGTGTAGTGTCGCTTTATATTTTTAATCGTTGTTTGTAATTTGTCCTATGAGTTTGGCAAAATACCGCACAACTCATAAAAATATACAGCGATATTACACATCAAAACATCTAATAAGATATATGTAATGTAACTGTTTTTTTTTTATTTTGTTTTCTAGTTCCCCCAGCGATCAGCTATGCTGTACCAGATTATCAAGTTATAGAAGGCAATGAAGCCATCCTGTTTTGTAATGCCACTGGTAACCCAGAGCCCAACATTGCATGGACCAAACAAGGAAACAGCAGCAAACTGTCTACGTCAGAGACTCTTAATCTGACAAAGGTGATGAGAGAAGATGATGGATCAGTGTACAAATGTACACTGACAAATGAAGTTGGATCAACAGAAGCTACAGCAGTGGTTACTGTGTTGTGTAAGTACTCAAGGCGATAATGTGTAACACTTAGTTTGTTATTTTGATGTACATGTATGTTAATCTGCATAATGATCGGGTGATCTGTAGTGCAGAGTTTGCTTAATACAGCACAGTGAAGATTTAGTTTTTAGTCCATGAAACCGCTTCTTAACTTGTATGGATAATTGTAGTACTTGTTGTTTTTATTCCTTACAAACCCTACTAAGTGAAATCAACGAAATTAACGCGTATTTTAAAGATGCCCAAGGGCTGTAACTGCAATCACATCCCCAAGGCGCTAGAACACCCAACTGGCCTGCCCAACCCGCAACCCAGCCATGAGCCAGATAGCTAAGTGGAAAGAAGAAAACTGGAGAGACAGGGAGGGAATGGCAAGAACCGCTAAACTATTAAAATTCAACCCACATCACCACGCTAACAGAGCAATGAACATGCTGCAAGCACATGGGACGACAATGCACAAACTAACCAAGAATACTGCTGGAGAATGTCAGGCCCAGGGCTCCCACAACCACAACCAAAAACATAACTGACCAGACTAGCTCCTAGTCCTGTTAATATCAATTTTGATTAAAAGAAGGTCACATGTTGAATTCCAACTGAAGGGGAGTCTCTTATGAGAATCCCAACACTGGCAAAAGTTATGCATATAAAAAGCTTTGGGATAAATATGCAGGGAAACATTGTAAACATTGTAGATTTTCAATAATGAACTTACTCAAAGGCAACGTCTCTTACTCAATTTACGTGTAAATGACCAAACAACCTTTCATTTTTTTTATTTTTTTAAATTTCCTGGTTGTTTACTGCCATCAGGAGCGTGAGTAGTCACCAACCTCTGGCATAGCACTGTGTAGTGTAGAATCCCCGAAGAAGATACGACTCGATGGACACGGATTAAACCACAACAAAACACATTTAATAATCCAACATGGCTTGGCCGCTTTTACACGCCCCCTACATCATGTAGGACAGCATGAAATATACATCTGCGCTCTTCATGTAGACTTACACAAAACATCCTACATCCCTTTCCTAAGTTCTTCATAAAACAAGAAGACAAATATAACATTGTGAACTTAAACAACACTTAAAGAGTCATCCTGACATCCGATGATCACGCTAAAGTTAATGTTCAATAATAAATGTTCATTCTAGAACATTTCCTCAAATCTTTTTGGTGCATGTCTTGTCCGCACTGGTCGTGGTGACTTCACAGGTGCGGCATCGCTCTGCTTGATTTCATCGTTCTGACTCTGTTGCATTTCTCCCAGATCACTTGCAACATCTCCAACATCCACCTCTTGAGGTGCTGATTTCTCCGGACCCTCTGGTTTCTCTCTTTTATGGTACAACTTCACATGAGTGGTATTTCTTTTATACTGGGCTCCCTCAGGCGACTTGATCACAACACTATTACTGCACTTGTCAATTAGCTCGTATGGCTGGCTCTCAAACTGGGTGGTCCACTTGTTTGCTCGAGGTTGCTTTAACAGGACTTTGTCTCCAGCCATCAGATTGCTTTCTTCAGCCTTACGCGTTCTGTCAGAGTATTCCTTCATTTTTCTTTTCTTTTCTTGGTCTTGATCCCTTACTTCTTCATCTAGTTTTGCAGCCTGCCTCAAACCTGGAAGCTTTGTGCGCAATGTCCTTCCGAACAACAACTCTGATGGGCACACTCCTGTACTTGGATGGTGAGTATTTCGATAGGCCACTAAATACGTCTGTACGGCCTCTTTCCAGTCCTTTCCTTCCACTTGTGCAATCTGCATTCTTTTAAGAAGTGACCTGTTCTGACGTTCAATCTCTCCATTCCCTTGGGGCCACAGCGGGGTGGTCTTCCTGTGCTTCATTCCATTGTCCTTTAAGAACGTTTTAAAAGCCTCTGCCACAAAATAGGGACCATTGTCACTCGTCACTGTGTATGGCAATCCGTGAGTTGCAAACATCTTCTTTAGGCTGTTGATGGCCACCTCTGCTGTATTTCTCTTTGAAATACTAATTTCTACATATGTACTGTAGTAGTCGGTCACCGCAAAGACATAGTCCCTGATGGTAGTGGGCCCATGAAATCAATCGCGATATACTGCCAGGGCCCTTGAGGCAATTCAGTCATATGAAGAGGTTCAGGATTACATAGTCCACCCACAACTTGGCAACCATGACATGTCTTGCAAAAATTCTCAGCGTCCTTATCAATGCCTGGCCACCTGACCTTTGTTCGTAGTCGCTGTTTCATTTTCACCAGTCCTTGATGTCCTTCATGGCCTAATTCAATCACTCTTCCTCTAAGTTTCTTTGGTACCACTATTCTCGTTCCTCTCAGGACAATATTTCCAAAAAGGCAAAGCTCATCTCGGATTGGCTTGTAACCAGGGCAATTAGAATTCTCACAGTTTCCAGTCTTGATGCACTCTCGTAGGGTGTCTAACTCATCATCAACTGAAGATTCTCTTTCAGTTTCTTCAGCAGTCATGGCTTGTGGCACAGCAGTGTTCGCTACAGCAGTGTTCGCTATGGCTGCAACCGGAGAACCCATCGTTCAATTCTTGCTGAGGGCCTGGACCGTGTGGAATAAATGAATTCAAGAGGTTTGTGATCAGTCCATAGTTCAAATTCTATTCCATAAAGGTAAACATGGAATTTCTCACAAGCCCACACAAGTCCCAATGCCTCCCTTTCAGTTTGTGAATAACATCGCTCTACCTCAGAAAGTCCTCTACTGGCATAACAAATAACCCGGTTCTCTCCTTTGTGCTCTTGAACCAAGACTGCCCCCAGACCCACTGGGCTTGCATCAGCAATAATCTTCGTCTTTGCACTGCGGTCAAAATAGCCTAAAGTCTCTGCCTGAGTTAACCTCCGTTTCAGTTCTGCAAAGGCTGCCTGCTGCTCTGGACCAAACACGAATGGCTCTCCTTTCTTTGTCAGCCTCCTCAGTGGTTCTGCCACAGTTGCAAGGTCCGGGATGAATCTGGCATTGAAATTAACCAGGCCAAGAAAACTTTTAACCTCTGACACACCCTGTGGTTCACAAGCCTCGTTAACTGCTTTGACTTTCTCTTCAGTCGGACCAATGCCTTGACGAGATAGTACCAGGCCCATAAATGTGAGCTTCGGCATATGAAATACACATTTCTCCTTATTAAGAGTAAGACCCCTGTCCCTCAACCTGGTCAACACTTTTTCCAATCGCTTGTCATGCTCAGCTGTGTTAGGACCATAAATGATGATGTCATCTGAAATGTTTGCTGTTCCACTGCAATCTTGCAATACTTGTTGAATTACTTGCTGATATTTCTCTGGTGCAGACGTGATGCCAAACATCAGCCGCTTATATCTAAACAGGCCCTTGTGTGTTACGAAGGTTGTAATGCCACGTGACTCCTCGCTGAGCTCAATTTGATGATAGCCTCACTTCAGATCCAATTTGCTGAAGACACTGCCTTCTTGTATATCCTCCAAAACTTCGTCAATTGTTGGGATTGGATGCCTCTCGCGAATAATGGCTTTATTAGCACACCGCATATCTACACACAATCTCACATCACCGGTGGGCTTGGGCACCACCACAACAGGGTTTACCCATGGCATTGGACCTTCAACTTTCTCAATAATATCTTCCTGGAGAAGTTCATCAAGTTTCTTTTCAATCTTCTCTCTCAAGCTAAATGCCGGCCGTCATAATTGTTGTGCTACCGGCTGGACTTGCTGATCAATATGTAAGTTCAGTTGAAAGTCTTTCAATTTGCCAATTCCTGTGAACACATCTTTGTATCTAGTCATTAGCACACTGTAATTGACCACACTGTTAACTGGAATGTTCAACTTCAGGACTCCTAACTCTGTGGCCGTTTCTCTTCCTAGAAGTGACTCCCCTTGACCCTTGACAACTGTGACTTCAGCTGACACACACTTGTTTCCCATTGTGATATCCGCTGTAAATGTACCAATAACTTCAAGTGGGCTAACTGCTCCATAGGCGTACAGCTTCTTTGTGTTTTGCTGTGAGATACACCTGATATGGCATTTCTTCAGTTGTTCCCACGAGGCTTGACTAATGACATTCGCACTGGCGCCAAAATCGATGATCATCTCCACTGGGACACCTCCAATGTTGACTACTACCTTTCCTCCATGATCGCCACCAGCAATTGCAAACACATATTCATCATCATCGTCATCACCACGGGCATCCTCCTGCATATACCGTACATCCGATTTTCCAGGAGTGGCTAAAAATTTTGTTTTGCATACATTTGCAAAATGTCCAATTTGGGAGCATTTTCTGCACGTTTTTCCTCTTGCTGGGCACAAAAGATCTCTGGCAAAATGACCCCTTCTTCCACATCGATAACACTCACTACCTGACTGTGTGCTGAACTTTCTATTGCTCCTCCCAGGCAAGCTCTCACGGACTCGATTGACTGGCTCAGTGGAGAAATTCATATTTTGTGTTTGCCTCCGGACTGCTTCGTAATTACGTGCAATTTCTTGTAGATTCTGAAGAGTGAGGACCTGACCTTTTTCCAAAAGTTTACAGCGCAGCTCGTTAGATCTACACTTCGAAACTATTTGATCTCGAATCTGGGCCTCCATTTGATCTCCGTAATCACACTGCTGGGCTTTCCGCCTCAATCGCACTGCATATTAGTCAACCGTTTCGTTTTCTTCCTGAACCATTTCTCTGAACAAATGCCGCTCATAGGGAATGTTAATTTGAGTTACGAAATGTGCTGTTAAGGCATCTTCAGCCTTCTGGTAATCCTTTGCACCACCAGTGTTTGGCAAAACATCAAAAATATCTTGAACATCCGATCCCGCACAATGAAGAAGAAGCGCCCGTCTTTGCACTTTGTCGTCATCCTTGTCTGGAACGATGATCAGACCTTTTCCATCTGCATATAACTGAAAACTTCGAAGCCATCTTTTCCATTCTGTACCCACGCTACTCGGATCACTGTTGACATCAAACGGTCTAATTCCTCCAATTTCCAAATCTTTGAAATTCATCTTCACTAAAAAGTATTCCTTACACCTTGAGAACCATCCTCGTCGCTAGTTGTAGAATCCCCGAAGAAGATACGACTCGATGGACACGGATTAAACCACAACAAAACACATTTAATAATCCAACATGGCTTGCCCGCTTTTACGCGCCCCCCTACATGATGTAGGACAGCATGAAATATACATCTGCACTCTTCATGTAGACTTACACGAAACATCCTACATGTAGTTCCAGAAAATATCCATACTCCCCCCACAGAAGGGAATGGAATGTCCTGGGGTTGGGGGTTCTGTAAGGCCAAAAATGTAAAGAAATGTATGAAGCCTTAGTGGAATTTCCAAAGGGGTGGGGGGTCATATAAAAAATCCCTTCCATGGGGGAGGTATGGATATTTTCTGGAGTTACACATAGTGACTACCCTTTTGGTCTTCTTTGGGTGACTACTCATCTAAACACTGAGACAGGTGGAAGTTGATTACCTAGTTGATAAGTAGATTTCGGGACTAGACTTAACAACTTCTATTTATTTATTACAAGCCCTTATGCATTTGACTTTTGTATGGTACATTCAGTCCATCCAAATAACTTTTTAGTGAACGAAATACAGTACAGAAACTTTGAAACCCTTTTCTTTGTATAAAGCCAAACGATTGGCATCTTGCAGAATTACAAATCAGTATCTCTTGCACTATATCTCGTGAAACTAAAACTCCATAGTGTATATTGAATGTGATACGTAACAACGCTTGGCAAACTTTACTCAGATTCTCAAGCCTTTTGGTTCATTTTAAAAGTGTAATATGTCTTTCTGCAGTCCAACCAAATGCTATAATGCATAAGTGCCCTACCAAAGGGCAATGCAACTGGTAATCCCTCACCCAGAGTAGCCTGGATAAGGTCTGGAGAGGTTGTGATGGAAGACGGTGCTTATGTAATATCTGCTATTCACGCAAGTCAGAAAGGAAAATATGAGTGTATGGCGTGGAATGGAAACGTCAGCTGAACATCTCTATCTTCTGGGGATCAACATTAATGCCTTCATCCCTATGTTCATTAAGCTCTCCTTTCCGCCCCTACCCTCTCGTGCTTCCTGTTTTCTTTGCCTGCTTTTCTTTTGCGTGCATTGAAAAGTAGAGAGGCTGTGAACAATCTAAGCAAATTTAGGTTTACAGCACAACTGTAAACTGTAATGAGATTATTTTTATCCAACAGATCTGCCAACTTCAATCAACATTACAACACTACCCAGTAACAATACGATATTGCGTGGTGATGCCTTGTCGCTAAAATGCACAGCAGATGCCAACCCTGATGCACACATTTATCACTTCTACTTAAACGATGATCTTATTGGTAACAGCAGTTCAGGTGTGTTTAACATCACTGTAATGGCAGATGGAGTGTACACTTGTGTTCCTGAAAACACAGTTGGCGAAAGGGACAATGCTACTGTCAGTATCTCTGCTGTTGGTAAGTTCAATAAAATTGGTAGATTCTTTCAGTTCCTTTCAGTACCGTCAGTGTTATTACAGATAGATTGACATAACCCACTGCTCGCTAGTAACTTTGTAGTAGAAAGCCTGATTTAATTGTGATGTAAAAAAAATGATAATGAGTAACCTTTCGACTCGTCATAGGCATTTACATTAAGAGAGAGTTTTTGTCTGCCAATGCACTCTCCAAGTATAAAATTGATTAGTATACCTGCTTGTATATATTTAAAACGTAACCGTGGTCTTAACAATCGATATATGATTCACCATCACTGTGTCATAAGCTTGAAGCAATGTTACAATTCTCTGGAGCATAAGTTAATTACACAGTGGTCAAGAATGTTTTTATAGACCCGGTTTCCAATAGAATGAAACAATTTTTAATTGTGATTTTGTGACTAATTGCTCTGCTAGGAGAGGTTTTTTTGAATGCTCTTTGCTGACAAGTCATTATAGAAGAATGAAACAAGGTGACACCCTTGTACTATAATACATCTTTTCTGGACTCAAAAAGAGCCTCAAAAAATATTTTGCCTGATCATCATCATCTCACCACCTGCCAGGTGTAAAATTTATAATTTTAGCACCAATGTCATTGAGAATATAAGAACATTTTGGTGTCCCACATTGCTTTTAGATTTACACCTCTTTGTCTTTTCTCCACAACTCAAATATATATTAATTTTAATTCTTTTTA
>JAEMPF020015864.1:13604-33604 GCA_022496165.2 Catalaphyllia jardinei
TGAGTATCAATTCTACTTTAATGGGAGCCTTATTGGTAACAGCAGCTTAGTTGTGTTTAATACCACCATAAAGGCAAATGGAGTGTACACTTGTGTCCCTTTCAACACCTTCGGCAGAGGGGAAAATGCTACTGTTGACATCGCTGCTGTTGGTAAGTTGATATCCGCAGACCCTTTCCTAAATCGCTGCTAATTTAAAATTATAAATTGAGAGAGAGAGGGAGAGAGGCATATACTTGTTGATACCCCGCCGCAATTTGGGTTGTTTTCCCGCCGTTTGGTTGATTTCCCGCCCTGTCTATGGTTGATTCCCCGCCGTTGGTTGATTTCCCCTCTTGATGTGTGGTTGATATCACGCCGCATGGTTGATGTCCCACCAGGTGGTTGATTTCCCACCCTTTTGATGGCACCACAATTGTTAATGGGGTATAATGCTGTAGGATTAAACTGTTTTAACGGTAATCAATGATTTTCTTTTTAACTGCGTAGATTAATAATCAAACAACAGCACTATGTTTTTGGTCACTTTCTATTTTTTTTTTCGCTTTTAAACTCTCAAGCAGGTTCTCTCAGAAATCACCTCGAAAAGTACATCAAAGGTTAAATATTTAGTGTGTAATCGACCACGAGCATTTTATAAAACAATTAAGAATGTTCTTCCAGTCTTAGATTTCCCTCAGAGGCCATCTGAGCTATTTCATTAAAGTGGTAAGGTTGATATTTTTATTACAAAATCAAAGTTACCGGACTATGGCTTTCACTGTCGTGCCATCAAAAAAGCTCTTTTTTTAGGAGGTATTTCAAAGTAGCCAACCCAATTAACTGTTTCCAGGAAGGTCAGAAATTGTTTGTCAGAAAGGTAACAGGGTGGGATTTTACTTCTCAGTGCAACAACAACAGCAGCAGCAAAAACAACAACAACAACAGCAACAATAACATTTATTTGGAATCCCCATATTTTAACATGCCATTACAATACAATCAAACAAAATGAAGCAGGATAAAATTATCAACGTAATGCAGTGAGTATATCTGAAAGAATTTAAAGAGGTAACTGAGACACTTGAATTTGTAGGGCACTCCCCAAGGATTTGCACCCCAGCTCGTGTTTTATGCCAGACAAATAACAAGTGTTATACCAGAGTTGTTTAAGACATTTCACAAATTCTACTCACATAACTCTATTTTGCATGTGTTCGTTAATTTTACAACCATACAATATAAATTTGTGCTATTTACTAAAAAAAAAACTCAACGCTGTACTAAACTTCATAGTATTTCCTGTTTTTGGGTAGGTAGTCAAGCTTAATGACCGTACACTTAAATGAGTTTGGGCATGACCGTATACTGTATTAAAACTATTATGATATTTTGATGACTGTGTTTTGTTTTCTTTTTTGTTTTTTCCGTTTTTATAGTTTTTTGACCATACACTGTAAGCTTTAAACGATTTGTAAATGACCATATACGGCTTAAAAACTATAATCATTTTGTGGCAGCCGTCTCTACACTCATAATTCATGCTACATCAATAGTATTTTCTTTTTTTGGTTTCGTTCTGCTAGTATTGTTTAATGACTGTACACTAGAAACTTAAAATTTTAAAATTCATGCTGCACTGTTTTTCCAACCATTATGACTTTTCCATGGCCGCACTACATTTCATAGCTCTCCTGTTCTTCTTCGTTTCTTTTTTTGTTTTGGTTCATAACTTTACGAATATACACTACATGCCTTAAATGACTTTTAAATGACCGTACACAGTTCTGCAAAAACTTCTGTTTCTAGCTTGAAAGAGTTTATCCTTTCATGATGCTTGCAATTTTAAGACCGTCTAAAGTTCAAATGTGGTTACTTAAAAACAAACATGTCCTCTCCTCGTTTCTATTTGTTGGCCTCCCTTTTCTTGAATATGTATTTCACTTTGTTGTAGCAGCGCTCAAAGTCACCGGCATTTCGGTTAAGGATTTCCTTGAGGCCGTTGTTTGAGTCGAATAACCACTTCAGCTCTTCTTTGTTTGGGCGCACAGAATAATTATTTTCCAAAGACGTTTTCAACGTACTCTTCATCTGGCTTATTCCATTTCGCTTTTGGTTGGTAGTTAGAGACTCTAGAGGCAGACTCCACTCCAGTTGTGCTGTTTACCCATGCTGATGTTCTGCTTGACGATGGTTCAGGTTCCTTTGAAGGTAATACTAACTATGCTTTTCTTTTCGTCTCCGGTAGCACACTTTGTCATAGACTTTCTTTACCATCTTAGGATCACTTGCAAATTTGTGTTCAAACACAACACACATGCAAAGTGTGTTCAGCCGTGGTGTTTCTCACAATGTCAAATGTGATTTGGGCCTGAGAAATTATTTGGCTGGAAAACGATGACTTCTTCTTGATTACTGGTTAGTCCTTCCTCGTGCATAATTGGCTCTGATTCTTCCTCATGGTCCTCATCATCAAGCTTTGTTAAATTTGCCGACTTGGTATTTGATTTTGTAGCCACCGACGTGTCCAAACCAAGAAACTTTTTCAGTAGTTGGTGACCTCAAGCAGACTTCTTTGTGATATGGCCTATATAATTGTAATAGTGATCTGCCGTTTCCTCTTTATGAGCCATGTGTTCGTGAATGGCCCTCTTTTCGATGACGTCCATACCATAAGTTGCAGATGAGGCTATCTTTGTGACATCGGTGCTCGATAATTTAATTTGCTTGGCTTTGAACCGAAAGGCGGTTACCCTCTTGCAGATGTTGCTCTGATCAAAGGGTTTCCCTTCCACAGTCATGAACAGGGTGTCCTGGCTATCATCAGCACACACGCCATCCACGTGTTCAACATACGTACACATATTGGCATGAGTTTGTGCATCCATGCAAATTCATGCTGGGCCATCAATGGATTGCTTGTGTTTTAGGCAGTACATTGTGTAGCTGCCATCATCACTTCCTTCAGCCTCTCTAAAGTTGGGTACTGTGGCAGTTTCCATTGGTCCTGGCCGTTGCGCATTTTCTAGTCCGAGTTGAACAATGAGGAAGTCTCGCACAATGATAAATTCTTGCGAACTCACGAGGTGTCCAGTGCTGCTCTTGTTAAGGATTGTTATTGCCTCTTTGGCTGGTTTAGTTGACATTAAGTCATTAATAGTAGATGCTGGGGGCAGCCTTCTGGCTACCTCCAAAACTCTCTCCCATCTTTCTGGAAATTGCTGTTCTCTAGTCAAGAAGGCGATATAGGACATTGTTAGCCAAATGCAGAGACCGCTCATCAATGCTTGGAAATTCTTTCGTCTCATCTGCTATCTTTTGAATAATAAACTTCAGAAATTTTCCAACTGATGATAGATAAGCTTTCACAGTTCTAGGTCTTATTTTGTTTTGTTCTAGAATTGGTTTTCCCCAATTCCTCCACATCTGCAAGCCTCCATCCTCAGTGAGGCAGCTAATGGTGTCATTCTTTGGATCAAGGTTATCCAAAAGCTTTCGAACATTTTGTGTGTGAATGCCGGCCTGCCGTTCTTTGTTTGTTTTGCCACCGAGATCTTGCAGATGTTTGTAAAAATACTTGAGAAGTTGGTGCCTAAAGCCTTTGGGTCTGCCTTTGTAGAATTCCTTCACAGCCCACTGTTGCCACTCTTCGTCTCCAGTATAATCCTTTGGAACCTCATCTTCATCATCTTGTAAACTCTCATACTCATCCTCTTTCTCATCATCTGAACCTTTATCTTCATCTTGGTTATCCTCTATGTTGTCGTTCTCTTCTGCCACATCTTTCTCTTCGCTGAAATTTTCTTCCTTAGTGATCCTCCTTTTGACTAAGCTGGCTTTTCAGCATCAGGCTTTCCCACTTGACTGGAGTAGGTGGAATAATCATGACAGAATCAGATGATTCAGACGAGTTGTGGCATTCATCATCACTCGATATTTTCATAATCTGAATCTTTCTTATCACTTTCAACGTCCACTTCTTGAACGAGTACACCCAGAGGGGTCAGAGGTCACTTTTTAACATGACTAGCCTTTGGCTGATCTTCTGCTTTCCTCTTGCAGCTCTTGAACTCCTTCGTTTTACGTATGGCCAGACAATTCTCATTGCACTTTTATAAATGGAGTCATCCTTCTTTAGCTTTTGGGTGCGCTGAAGATGCGTTGTCAGTGCCAACACAGCCTTGTCGCACAGTGAGCATTTTTTCCGGACTCTGCCTTTGAACGAAACTTTCTTGCCTAACCGCTTTTCTAATTGCTCTTTTCCTCGTTTTTCCTCTCCATGAATGGCGGCCTGGAGTATGGATTCGAGTTGTGATATTGCCAGTCTTTCTCTTTTATTTACATGAAGGGCAACCACGTGTCTTCTAAGGGGAGTAACGTTTGCTTTGCACAAAGGACACTTTTGTACCTTGGAATTATTGACTGTTAACTTCTTAGCAGGATTTCTTTCTTCTTTTTCTTTAATCGTTCCTGCCCCTTTGTCTTCGGCCTCAAATGGCAATGAACTTTCACCAGTTTTAATTTGTCCTTACTGTTCCTGTTTCCTCTCTTTATCTTTGCCACTCGCCTCTTCTTCTTTGTATTCCACGAACTTCTCAACAATGCCCCCATCCAAAGCTTTAGGCGATCCACGGCGGTTATCATGGCCCTGGTAGCTTCATATTCGCCAGTCAGCCTAATAATGCCCACGTTAGCATAAGGCTTGTCTCACGCCAACTTAACTGGCTTGTCAAGGTTCAGTGTTTTTAAAGCATTTTTGTCACCTGAGCTTGCCATTTCAAGCAGTTCACTCAATTCATCCATGATTATTTTCCGGAAATCACATAGTTGACAATACACAAGATCACAGGAAAATATCGACAAACAAATAAAGTTCTGCAAGTGAAATTGGAAATCGTGATTTTGATGTCTTTTAGAGTTCAATACCATAGAATTCCAAACGGACCAACCCGTCATAAGGGAACGCCTCCCCAAAAGTCACATCATTTTTCAACCCCTCTTGTCTATTAAACCCCGAAAGTAAACACATACCGAAGTTAAAGAGCTCCTGCCAACCCTCCAACAAAGTAACAACTGGCACTCCGAAACTTTTAAGGACTGGTCATAAACATTAATTTTATGTGAGACAATATTTCAGCAGAAAAATGCATGGCTGACCAATTTTTTTCAGCAAAAAAAATAAAGACCCACCTTCAGTGAACAATGGTAAAATCACATTAAACTGAATTTTTCCAGCCTAACTCCCAATGCTTTATGACCAGCACAATAAAATGTTATGCATAAATCGTTTTTATTGTTGCAAAATGGCTTTTAAGCTTTCGCCATCTTGGAAATCAGGGGAGGCCTGGTTCCGAAATAGTGATTCATCATATTTGAAAAAACTATAAAAATTAAAGTGGTACTATGACCAAAAAAAGTTCTTTTTTTCCTTTGGATTTCAAAACTATGTTAAACTAAACACTAACTGACCCAAGTTTTAAGTTCTGATTTTAAAAAGACACCTGTTTATTTTAACTGGAATTTTCTTATTTCTTGGTCCGCCATTACTTAAAATCTTGAGAGAGCTGGGTTGAGAAGAAAATGACATCAAAGACTCACCAGTTTAAGAATGCAATGCCGCCGCGTGTGTACGTGGCTTAATTAATATGCAGCACAGGAGTTTTGGGCTTGCATATATAATAAATTGCATTTACATGCTGAAATGTTAAGCTAGTGAGTAAATGACGTCATTTTCTCTAGATCCAACCCTCTGATGTCCTATCGGTCAGTTTTGAACATGGGTAATGGCGGACAGTCAAATCCAAAACTTACACTCAAAATAAACAGCCTTTGGATCAAAGTCTAAATTTCGCCGGTTAGGTGTTAAGTGAACACGCTTTCAACATCGGAAGAAAAAAAAGAAATGATTTTTGAGTTATTTTTTTGTAAAAAAAATACCTCTTAGTCAGCGTGTCGGGTATGTTATGGGCGGGTGGATCAGTGAGAGATGTATGTATGTCACACCAATCAGATTGGAGCTACCATTAAACACCAATCAAATTTCCTGTTGTAAAGGTAAATGGTGTGTGAGAAGATTTGATCCCGATACAGTTGAGAACGGCCATATTTACTCTGCTGTAAAAGAGGAGGAAGTATTCATATATTGGGTTTACCTCGACATTTTCTGTAGGTTAGACTAAGGATTTTGTTGGTGGGTTTTATAGTCATTAGCAATTGGATAATCAGTCAAAGAAACATAGTGTTTGGGATATAACAGCCAGCATGCGATGAAGGGTGAGATTTTCCCAAAATTTATATAAGGTTTTGAGTTAAATGAGTGTTAGCCGCTCTACTACTAATGTTGATGGGGTTTCCATGATAGGGACAGTTGTATTAAGGGGGCGGAATGCACTAGTGGGAATGTGAAGAGGTTGTGACCAGGTTCGAATTGTTTGCGTGTTGTAGTGAAACCTAAGTATTCCGCTGCAGAGTCCAGGGCGAGTCGTTACGTTAATTTCAGCATCCATTGATCAGTTTCTATGCTAAGTTTCAACGAGAAACGCAAAGAGACTACGATTGATTTCTTCAACAGAACAGAAATAAATTATTCTGTGACGATTTTACATATATAAATGTTCAGTGTTTCCTACTGGGCTGGAATGAGAAGATAAGTTATAAATGAAACTTAATCTTTCTTTGTCAATGTTATCAGGGTTTTCGCTTTATCACATTAATAGCCAGGACGAATTGTAGTAGAAGAAAAAGAAAATTTCTTGTTTAAGATAACTTAAGTGAGGTATATGAAGTCTTGGGAGTTCTATGATTGTATTAAGTTCAAGGACTTTGGTGATTGAATAATAAAGACTGACGTGTATGTTGCCGGTTTGTGATTTTTAGTCCGTGACAGTTGTGACAGTTACTTAATAGACATTGGGTTGCTTCAGTGTAATGGTGGCAAGTTATGAACGATATGAGGTTTGCGTTTTGAGGTAGTTCATGAGTCAGTAGTAAACAAATCATATGGGAAGAAATATTTTATTTCAGGTTACAAAGGGTAACTTGATACTTTTGTTTTTCACAACGAGTAAATTCAATTAGAGGTCACAAATCGTCGCTTGTAGTTCAAAGGACATATTTTAGAGGAGACGAGACTATTTAGATGTGAAACAGTTTTAACGTTTACAAAATAAGTGGAAGTGACAATTGTTTTGTTCTTGTATGCAAGTGTAACGCGATATTTTTATTTTTAGTTACAAAGGGTAATTTGACACCCTTGTTTTTCACACGGGAGTAAATTCAATTAGAGCTGACGAATCTTCACCCCTTGTTCCCATGAAATGTTTGAACAAACAAAACGAGATATTGCTATTTTTAGTTACAAATGGTAACTTAAAACTTTTGTTTTTCACATGGGAGTAAACTCAATTAGAGCTAACAAGTTATGGCCTCTTGTTTAAATCAGACTTTCAACGTATGGAAAATTTTTTCTCTTTCTTTCTATTTTCGGTGAAGTAGTGTTGTTTTGTAAAAAAAAAGTAAACTTACGACTCGTATAAAATGCGAATAGCTCTCTTAATTTGAGTTTTTTTGAACAAAAATTCCTCTTGGAGTCGAAAGGGCTATGAGATCGGTGAGTGAGGGGGAGTTATGCATGTGCGCATGTTGCACCAATCACAGTGTGGCCGGTTTAATCAAAGAACGAATCAAATTGCCTGTTAGAAAATAAAATGATATCTATATTAATTTGGAGACATGTCAGATTACTGTAGTTTGTTTGGTAAAACATTTTACATGTCATCAATTTAATTAGGCTATCTCCGAAACCTTTCAGTTCACAAAAAAATAACTCTTGCAAGCCTTGCATGCCTATGTTTTGATCATAGTAGCACTTCAACCATTATAAGGCAATAGAATGGATCTCAACCTGATCTTTTCGCATTTGCTCATTGGGGGGGGGGGGGAGGGGGGCAGTGTAATCTTATCTTGCTCCTAGATACATAACTGAAGTTAAGACGATGATTTGAAAGCCACCTTACAACCAAGCAAAACTCAACATCGTGTGCTGTTCATGATCTTATTTTCGTGGGCAAATTCAGCTCAAACAACACAGCAATTGATCACTGCAGGTACACTTAATGCTTATGTATCCTTTCCAGTGGTTTGTTTCCCCTTATATCATTTGCTAAAGGTCAAACTAACGTTTTTCATGAGAGATCAAAAACAGGTTACTTACCGCTAGTCGACCGTCCGTCTTGTATGCCTTCATGTATGACATACCAACCATATAGTATCAGCTTGCAAATGCTGTTTAATTTGCCAAATATGTAGCCTTCAGCCAAATTAATTGGAATTTGGCCCAGAACCTCAGTATCATCTGGAAATGCGTGGCAGTTAACTTACCTCAGTTGGATGAATATTTATTTTCTCTTTGATATTTTTTGTGTATGAGAGGGTCACAATGGGGCGGGGTACCTCCAATGTATTTAGCTGATGCTAATTGGGACGTAACGTTAAAATAAAATGAATAATAAATACTATTATAAATACTAGATAAAAAATGAATTATAAATTATATATACATTTACAAGATACTAAAATAATCAAAGCAATTCTACGAACACAGGCACACCTTAAGAAGTACAGATAATGCAGTCGGAGCAATTGTTGCCATTTCTCAGCATTTACATTACCTTCACAAGCTAACCTCGTTTAAGCGTAAAACCTCTTGTAATACAACTAAAGTCATTTCCTTTTTGACAAGGTTTTGCATTTTAGAAAGTGTTGTAAACCATGTGGCTTCCAAGCTTTGTGCTCTCATGTACGTGGACTTAGTAATGTTTAGACTGTAAAATTTCACGTTTAAGCCTTGCTGGTTATAACCCGGGATATGATACCTTCTGTTTGCTAACAAAGATATTATTCCAGTAGCATTTTATCTTGTTGTTCAGAAACATTTTGTCATTCTGCTTATGTACCCCTCGTTTATAAGCCCACCAAAACTCCTTATTAAGTTATATAAGGCCAGGGCCTTAACGAGGGATGGGTTACTTGAGTGAAACTGTTTAGCCACTAGGAGCTAACTTACTACTCGATATGGGTGCGCATATGCCAGCTACGCAGATTTTGCTGTATCTTCTGTCTGCATTAGTACCACGATCTTCTCATAGTCTTTTTAGTACGAGAGAGACCTCAATGAAATGTGCTATTGTTGCTCACTTTTGCCTTCTAGGATTGGCTACAAAATCAACATTACTATGAAGCGGTTTTATATCAAAATTAACTTGCCAACTTTCTTCTTTCTTTGTACAAAACTTTGTGCAAACAACGTCAACTGTCTGCAAAACAACCACCCTTTGCAAAACAAAGTCAACTTTTGGCATGGAACGACGACAACTTTGTACGAATTATGTTCACACCTTGTACAAACAACGTCAACTTTGCAAGGACAACAACATCTTTGTACGAACAACATCAACTTTGCAAGGACAACGACAACTTTGTACAAATAATGTTCACACTTTGTACGAACAATGTCAACTTTGTACTAACAACATCAACTTTGCAAGGACTGTCAACTTTGTACGAATAACGTTCACACTTTGTAAGAACAACGACAACTTTGTACGAGCAATGTCAACTTTGCAAGGACAACGTCATGTTTGTACGAACAACGTTCACACTTTGTACGAACAATGTCAACTTTGCAAGGACAATGACAACTTTGTAAGAATAACTTTCACACTTTGTACAAACAACGACAACTTTGTACAAACAATGTCAACTTTGCAAGGACAAAGTCAACTTTGTCAGAACAACGTCCATACTTGTCCAAACAGTGCTGAATTCACTATGAGGAAACAAGAAATTGTCAATTGACTTGAGCAGCCTTTGGAAATTGTCGGCTATTCCAATATGGCAGACGATACCAGTCACAGAATTGCCAGTTGCAAAACTATGTTGATCATCAGGATAAGTACTTTTTATTTACCTGACATTTTAAAGATAATGTGTACAGGGTAAAAACCAGAGTAAAGCAGTGAAAACTGTGTATTTCATTTGGTCTCTTTCCACCTAGTAGTCATAAATCGTAAATTGCATGCAATATTATAGACGTCTTTGACTTAGGCACTAGAGTTTTTAAATAGGTCTTTCCTTGAGAACAATTTTTTTATTGAGCTCTTGATTTGGTGGATCCCCAAATTCAAACTTCCTTTGCATCATCTCCCTGACCGGTAGGATTTTGACAATACCACCTGCCAGAAGTACAGCTTGTGTGTGAGGTAATTGGATGGGCCTCGCGCACAATGTTGGTACCCAATTGCGTAACAAAAACGGTCTCACGCTGAATTTCTTATTATTTCTCGACATTCTTAAATGCAGTGGTCGTAAAACTTCGCAGGATTAAACTTCCATCTATGTGCACCCCAAAAAGCAAAATTTTCTGTCTGAAAGAGATTTATAAGAAGAACAGTAACAAAATTCAGAAAGCATGTCAGGCAAAAAGTACCGTTTTGCCCCCATTTTTTGACCAAAACGTAAAATACATTGTAATTTTTAACTTCTTAGTGTAAACAATTCAGTTCAAGAAGGTGCCTCGAAAGTGCACCTAAATTTTGCTTAAAAATGGTGGGACTCTTTTATTTGTGATTGTATTTGTTAACAAAATATGATTAAAAAACTAGCATGAGACCACGTTTTTGGATTCAAAACTTTCTCATTTTATCGCGCCTTTGCCCACACATTTCCTGCACTTTTGGCCTTTTTTGCCTTTTGCACGAGTTTTGCGTTTTGCCAATCGCGCTTCCGACATCGCCCATTTTTTTTGCCTTTCATGCCTGCGCTTTTTTTGCCTTTCATGTGCGCACCAATTTTGCCTTTCATGCCCGAGCTATTTTTGCCTTTCATGCCCGAGCTATTTTTGCCTTTCATGCCCGCACCAATTTTGCCTTTCATGCCCGCGCTATTTTTGCCTTGTCTGCCTTGTATCATTTTGTGGTTGAGGGCTAGACAATTTCAACATTGTCTAAACCGTTTACAAGTTGAGTTTTCCACTTCAATGCAGGACACCTGTCTAAGTGCATTTTAACTTCATCATTTCTGAAATATTTGGACCTTCTTGAAAATAACATTTAGACCGTTTCAATTGATTCTAAGTTGTTTGCACATTGTATTTTTGGTGGTGACGGCAGTCCATAGTACTTAACACATTAAATAGGAGTGAACGTTCCTGAACTGCAATCTTTTGCCAAGAGTGAGGCGAGACTTTATTGATAATAAAAATTATCTTTGTTGAATGCGTGGTGTGCGTGACTTGATGATTAAACACTTTTCATTTCGCGCGGCAGCGCCCAACTTGCATTTTCCGCCGAGTTCCGCCGAAAACAGAGATTTTATCATCAAAAATGCTGGCTTCGTTTTCGCGGTAGAAATATGCAACTTCTAAGTTTTCGGGTACAATGTGTACAGTTCTAATAAATATATCGTTGTTGAGTTAAGTTTTGTACAGAGAAACTAAAAAATGTTCGCAGAAAATTGCTAAAGTTAAGAAATAAACACGGTGTTTTCATTCCCAACGTGGCTATTTTTATCCTGGAAAGAAATTTGATCGGGGGCAGATTTTGGTCACATGCTAGGCAACCACTTCTGAGCCGTGAGCATGTGTCACGAAATCAACAAAACTACGCTATAAATTGAAATTTTCGCCAAGGTTCACGTAAAAACTTGATCACCCTTGAACCTAAAGCTTACCTTTTTTTCTCAAAATGCGGCTCCTGTGCAGTTCCAAGAGAGAAACTCTAATGGCATCGCCGAAAATACAGTTGGGAACAGGAGTCCATAAAGTTTGGAGGGAATGTGGCTTTTTTAAGCAATTTGGCCCATTCTTTTACGACGAACGCAAACCAAGATAAGATGTTTATTTTAACTTAAATGCCTTGTTGTATTTCTAAATAAAGCAAAATTCAGGTCGCCAAAGTGGCGACTAAACAACAATTTTAGTCGCCAAGGAGAAAAAGCTAGTCGCATTGGCGACCGTAGTGGTCGAAATTTCGTGCCCTGTTATAAAAATAAACGGCATTCGCTCGCCGTAAAGTTTGTCCGCCATTTTATCAAGCGTAGTTTAATGTAAAACAAGCAATCAAATTAAAGAAATATGTTATGGTCATATAAGCAAGCTTTCATTTGGAATTGAACCAACTCAGTTTGCTGGACTCGGAATAAAGGCAAAATAAGTAAAAAAGAGCGCGATTTTTTTTTTGCTGGCGCAAAAAGCAAAAACCGCAAAATACACAAAAAGCCAGGAGGGTGCGCTTTTTTCGCTGGCGCGAAAGGCAAAAGCAAAAACTGCAAGAAAGAGCAATCGCTACGATTTAGGCCAAAAAGCAAAATTTGCCAAAAAGGCAAAAATGGCAAATCGCGCCTGCACTGGGCGCCATAAGAGTAGCGTAAAATACTACCTGATGTGTTACGCTACTTTCAAAGGGAGAGCATGTGTGATTTTGGCTCCTTACAGGAAAGGCACAAGCGCTTTTGAGACGTAGCTAAGATGTAAGGAAACTACATAAGAATCGCTACAATATGGCGTTCGTTTGAAGAGGAGCAAGTGAATAACCTGCGAATTACAGCAATTCTAAAACAAATTTTCTTCCGAATTTTGCAAATTTTGATTTGTGCACCAACTTCGTGCGCGAGGCTGATGGAACTCTATACACAGTTTTGTTATTTCTAATTTGTCCAATAAAATTGCTCCACAGTAATATTTTCAGTGCTCTGTGATCTCTGTGGTCAGTCAGAATCTTAAAATTGATTGATGGCTCAGAAAATTTAATTATTAAATACTACAGGCCAGGATTACAGCTTGTGTACACAGTTTGATAAATAGAACACTTCTGTACACCACTCATAAGTCCTAAAGCAGATTAGAATAATGACGAGTTACATATGAAGATCACCAGATATTGTATTTCAATGCTTATATCTAAGCAAAAGAAATTAAAATTTCCCGAGATGGATACTGTTCCTTAGCATTAATACTGAGACCACAGGTATGTCTGTTCATAAAATAATTGAATAAACACAAATTAATTGGGAATGGTGTTTTATACCTTTCAACAAAATAGGTTTCAGGAGAGCCTTTATTCAACCAAAACATACTGCCTAAAGGATGACCCAACATTCTTACAAAGCTACTCTCTTTGCAACATTTCTAGCCTATTTAAGTTATCCCTCAAAAGATAAGTTTAAATATTGCTAAAAAAAACCCAGCCGATTAAATTTTTACTCAGCACACAAGTTATATATGGTACACATATTTATTAAGTTACGGTAATATTAGATAGCTTATGGTCGTCATGGTCCTAATATGATGTAGCTGACTAATAATCTCCCACCTATACGGTTGCACCATCATTCCAGTAGTCTCAGACAATTTAAGTGACCCCTTTTCACTTACATTGTCATACTGATGATATTGGTGCAAGACAAGTGGAAAATCCCCCTGCAGTAGTAGTCACATCCCATTAAGCCATGCTTTGACAGTGAAAGACATTATCATCATGCAGTTTACATGATTCTCTGTCTTGTGACAAAGAAATGTATGAGTCAATGTACGATGAAGTTTATATAGGCTTATATCAGAGAGGATTGATTTCTGAATATCTCAAGGTGGAAACCATAAGTAAATTTATTATTTGGACAGTAGACAAAAATATATTTCCCCCTACATTTACCAGGCGTTGTTTAAGTAGATTAGTATTGATGCTTTTTTGTATACAGAGCATAAGTAAGGACACAATGCAGTCTCTCTAGCCAGTAGTATTTTTTTTGCAAATAGCCAAGACCCAGCTGTGTTTCTTAAATAGTGACTCCTTATTATTCTACCCTGCTTTAGGTGTTAAAAGTGGTGTACAGAGGTGCTCTATTTATCAAACTGTAAATGAATTCAGCCCAACAGCCTTATATAAAACTTGTACCTCTGGCCAGTAGCTGATGTATTTCTGAGCCATCCAGATCCTACCGGCCAGAAGGACAAGATCACAGAGAATGAGCATATTACTGTAGAGTGATCTTTGTGTACTGTAAGATTAAAGAGCAGTGCGTGGAACTATTGTACAAATAAACATTTTAGCCCATTTAACTGCCTTAAACACAAGCTGGCCCTCCGGCTCCGACTAAAGAGCAATGCAAAGAACCTTTGTCCAATTTCCTTATACAAAAGCTGTCTGGCTCTGGCCCATAGCACTTAGTATTCAACCGTAATGGCCGGAGAGACTGAATTAATTGTAAGGCAAAGGAAGTGTGAATTCAGGGATCCACCAAATCAAGAGCTCAATAAAAAATTTGTTCTTAAAGAAAGACCTATCTGAAAACTCAAGTGCCTAATGTACCAGTCAAATCGAAGCTTCAACATCCCCCCTGGGCATACCCGCCTTTACCTGCCCGGGATGGGAGGCATTTGATCACCACTCAGGGGGTGTGAAATTTGATTGCTAACCTTGATTTCATGCTATCAGTCATGAATTCAAAGGAAAAGATTGCATATTCATGGCATATTGGTTGAAAATCAAAGGCCTGCACAAGCTTTGTTCCGTATTTGAAGGTGTTAAAGAACGATTTATATTTATCTTGGAATATATAAGTATATTAAATTGTATTAACAGTGTAAAAAATCAATACAATCCCAATGTCGTGTGATTTATTACATTTTGCAACGATACATATGTAGGTGTATAAATAATGGCTGGAATGTATTTAAGTGTTGTTGTATGAAACAACATAAAACCTACGATGAATTCAGTTTATAGAAATGATCTTGGCCCCTACTCGTGAAGGAATGGTGAGTTCATTGACAATGTTTGACTTGATGTGTTTATATGAAATATGTCCAGAATCTTGTGTCTTGTGTCATGCAAGGGTGTTGTCTAATAAACCATGTTTACATACACAGGTTCAGAAACATAATAGAAGCTATTGAAAAGTTAAAACCGTGGGTGGGGGCATTTGGAACCGCTTTTTGGCCTAGAGAGGTGGGGATTTGAACAAAAATTTAAATGTCTGAGGTTGCCCGGGGGGGGGGGGGATGTTGAAGCTGGTACATAAGTCGTAGACGTCTACAATGTTGCATACAATTTACAATTCATCACTACTAGACAGAAAGAGACCCAATGAAATACACAGTATTCACTACTTTACTCTGGTTTTTACCCTGTACACATTATCCTTAAAATGTGAGGTAAATAACAAGTAACATAGTTTTGCAACTGGCAATTCTGGTATCGTCCGCCATATTGGAATAGCTGACAATTTCCGAAAGCTGCTCGATAATTTCTCGTTTTCCCATAGTGGATTCGGCGCTGTTCGGACAAGTGTGGACGTTGTTCTGACAAAGTTGAAGTTGTTCATACAGAGTTGTCATGTTCCTTGCAAAGTTGACGTTCGTACAAAAGCTGAACGTTGTAGCTGTCCTTGCAAAGTCGACGATGTTCATACAAAGTTGTTGTTGTTCGTACAAAATGTGAGCGTAATTCGTACAAAGTTGTTGTTGTCCTTGCAAAGTTGACGTTGTTCGTACAAAGTTGTCGTTCTTTTCCCAAAGTTGACGTTGTTTTGCAAGTGTGGTCGTTGTTTTGCAGAAAGTTGACGTTGTTTGCACAAAGTTTTGTACAAAGAAAGAAGAAAGTTGGCAAGTTAATTTTTAATATAAAAACCGCTTCATACATTACGGCACTGAATTCGTTTGTACGCATTGAAACTAAAAAATTCCACAAGGAATCAACAGTAATGGTGAATCACTTGCCATTTGCTCTCTTCTGACAACTTTGAGATATACACTAATTCATATAGCTTTGGATGTAACAGGGAGCTTTGATGCAAGTGATAACAGGTGCATAAATTTCTTTCATATCATTACGGAAGTTTACGGTTTACGTAATAGTTAACAACTATTCAGGGAAGTGGAAGCGGCCAGCGGTGGATATTTATGGAGCCGCGAAACGGCTCAGTGAATATCCACCGCCAGCTACTGACACTGACACTAATTTGGATGATTTGATCGCTTGTCACGAATGCAAAGCGGGACGCCATTTTTTCCCGAATTACTTTGAGGGAAATAGCAAAGGATGTTCGGAGTTTGACTAGCCAATCAGCATGCACCTTCAATGCTATCCACTGTTTTCATTATAATATATCAGAGGAGATTGGACAGAGCCAGAAATGCGCCATGGGTAAATAATCCAATACGCTTCAGTTTACGCGAGCTCCCGTGGTGTTCGGATCTCTGGCCAGGCAACCGAAGATACGTTTAAAGCGGAATTTTGCTCATATTTTCGATATAAATGCTGGACATCGAACGTTCTTCTGCCCCACAATTCTTTAGATTACCTCACCTACACGTGATGATCGATGAAGACAACAAAATCATGTCCCAGAGTAAAGATGAGCCCACACGCGATCGACCGATCAATCGAGATCGTACAAACGCAGATAGATCTTTACAACTATTTCGTCTACATATCCTGCCACTTTGTAACGTATGGCAACACTTTAATACCTTTGCTTCCAGAGTAATGCAGGTTTACGCTTCTCATCCAATTGCCTTGAATAAGTCGCAACTGAAAATTTTGGCTCACGTAAGCTCGAGTCAAATTGCTTAATTGCAAATTGCTTATTTACATGTACATGCATGTCATAATTATGCAAGTTAGTACAACATTTTAGGTATACACTTTGCCTTGGATTATTTACATTGTTGTAACCTGACTTATTATAATGGCCAGCTCCGTGGGCGGGCAAGTTGACCCAAATCACGAGCTGTGATTGGCTACCCGAGCGGGCAAAATGGAGCCATCTTGCCCGCTCGGGACTACCCGCTGTATCCTGCAAGAAAAAATTTCCCAAAAGCTATATAATAAATCCTTTATTGACCAAGTTTGTTTGGTCAAGATGGCTGGATATTGGCCTCGTTCTTTTTTTTGCGAGTTTATGGACCTTGACTTCGTCTCGGTCCATAAACACAGAAAAAAAGAACTTGGCCAATATCCAGCCATCTTGACCTCACACTTGGTCAATAACCCATATATATTCCCCGTCACTCAGAAAACGGCAAAGTCAATCAAGCAAGTTACAAAAAGTCAAGGGGACCAGATCGATGGGCATATAACTTGGGGGGAGGGGGGTGCCAGGGTATGACAAGAATAATTTGTATGTTTTATTAAATGTAGTTAAGCTTGAGACTATGGCAGCCTCTGGCAGTCAAACAGCCCAGATTTGAAAATATTGTCTTTAATGTTGAAAACAAGTTGAGACTAGGCTGCCATACCACACAAATGTTTTAAAGTGGGCACTTATCTTCTAAATAAAAACCTTGATCTGTCCTTGGAGAGAATAGAACATGAAATAAAATTTGGCTGATGAATTCTAAGCAATCAGTGACCAGCATGCTCATATTCAAGGCCAAATATATATGTAGGAAAAAGACATATGGTCCATCACTTTACCTGTATTTCAGGACTCTAAATTGATTTTTGTGTCTAGTTGTGCCTAAGAAATTATAACTTTCGAAAGGAAACTATTGTAATCCAATGTTTGACCATTACTGACTGTGGACTGGATTCCCATTGTCTTTGCTTCTTGCTATAAAGTCAATTAATGGACTCAGGACAGAATAGTCACCATAATGACAAATAGTTTTAAGATTTTTACAGTGTGAAAAAAAAACTTTAGATGACTATTATTAAGTGCTTATCTGTGGTCTTGATTGCCTTGACAAATTGGGCTGGACTTAAAGGGAAAACATCCGTCACCATTCAGTAATTTTGGGCAACCAGACAAGTAATGATTTTGAACCTGGCCTTCTACCAATATGAGGTGCAGTACATGTAGCTATTTAACACATGCGCAGGCACAAAACATATGGTAACAAACAAATAGCTTCACATTATAGAAAGAACAATCCAGAGCAATCTTTATTTGAAATATGTTATCAACATTTATCTTACAGCCTGAAACTGGCGGTCAAGAAATGCACCATAGAATATTACATTAAACAACCTGATATGCTAATCATTTGGAGAAAATTTTTCCACAACATGAAAGTAAATTGATATTGGAAGCTGTTTCCTTCTCATAAACAGAAGCTCATCAAGCATACTCAAAGCTACATTGTAGAGACAGCATATGAATAGGAGCTGTCTCGTTTCATAGCCATTCCACAGCTCCTGGTTACAACACTGGTTATGAATTAATATCCAACTGGAAATCAGTTCTTAATCAATTGTGTATACTCTGATCCCTGTTGAAAACAAGAATTTCATTATCCTATGCATGCAAGAACTAAGGAATTGCTTCAACTGGATAATTTGTTTTGAATTTTCCCTCATAATAAAGAGCCAACTGTTGAACCCTGAATAACGTTAACCTATAAAATAGTCTACCAGGCAACAGACAAAAATAAAAACATCAATGCAACCTAACAACTGCAAGGAAAATAAAGCGAGTTAAAAGGATACAAACACCACGAAAACAACTAGGTTTCCCTTAGTGTTTGGCGATCGTGCTGTCTTATTTACCGTCAAAAAGTCTCAAACTTCAGACGAATACATGTATACAGATGTATAGCAGGAAAACGGTAAGAGGTGCGACGTTTTAAAAACAAACTATAACTATTCTTGGTTGAAAGCTCCATTAGTTCGAACAGGAAATAATTGATTATATATGATTTTACCTGATAAAATGAAGAAGAGTAGTTAAATTAATTTTGCTTTTTTTAAACCGGGAGATTTCGCGGGAAAGGCAAATAGTGGCAAAAATTCAACAACTTCAGCATCGTATAATTCCCTAACCAGAGGGGCGTTTAGGGGCACCTGATCATTTTCTATTAGGAAATTAACTTACTTTGGAATGGATATTAATTTTGAAGTCTGACAAATTTGGGTTTGGAGAGAAATCGATAAAATGTAACAACTCAAATTTCAGGAAGCTTAACGAAGGCCGACAGTGAAGCACCGAAGTCGAGTCCTAACTTGTCTTAGAAATTAATTTTAGAGTCAAAATGTTTCCAGCAACTAACCCAGTACCAACTCGAACTTGTCCTGTGTGTTTGAAATCGCAAATTAAAAAAAAAACGTTGGTAAAAATGGTCAATATTGATACTCACTTCTTCCCAGAAGCACGCCATGTTGATTTCATGACCACGATAAAAGAGCGTTCGTGATACGCCAATACGACCAACCATGATGCCTTTCAGTCTGTGTCCGACCTCCTCTGGTAATATATATACTAAGTAACTTTATGGGAGTCGTAAACATAGGAAGTGGTTGCCCAATCTAACGAGACCGGTGCTCCTGACAAAAAACGAACCACTATTTATAATACTATTATGCAACACTATGTAAAAGTTAACAATTGGAAAATGTCTAACGTACATCCATCCAATTCCGGATGCACGCAGATAGTTAAGAGAGCACGAAGGTAGCGTAAGGATGCTTTAGGAGCAGCGAGTCAATTTTCACGCTGAAAAGTCAAAATTTCATCGACTACGACATCAGCCAGAACCATCTCCATGAACCATCCATTTTTAGTATGTACTAAAACAGTGGATAGTGTTGCAGGCTTGCGCTGATTGGCTAGTCAAACTTCGAACATCCTGTGCTATTTACCTCCAAGCAGTGTCGGCAGCTAGCAGTGGATATTTACCTCGCCGCTGCACAGCTTGGTAAATATCCTTCGCTAGCCACTTCCACTTCGGGGAATAGTTGTTAACTATTTCATAAAATATTAGCCAATCACAGCACGCACTAGCATGTAGTTATGTTGTAATTGTAACTCGAAATGGAAGTAGAAAAATTGTTGCGGTCTATATCATGTAAAGTATTAATGTACAGCCCTCCATAATGAATTCGCATGGTCTAATCAACAGCAATGCTACAATGAGTGACAAAAGTAGTTGGGACACTTTTCGGAAATGACGCTTTTCGATACTAAAACATTTGTTTTATTTTATTTAATTTGCGTCTAGCGTTAATTCCAATTCAATGTTGTGTAGGTGC
>JAEMPF020015864.1:38604-67631 GCA_022496165.2 Catalaphyllia jardinei
GTAAACAGCATTTCATGTTATACATGTGTCGTTTTGGTTTTCCTATACTTTGTAAATAAGCTTGTGCCATTGTTAAGACTTAAGCACTGGTATGTCATTATTATACAAATTAATATCTTGGCGAAGGCCTGTCAAAAATGTACATTTGCAGTAGTTTTGCAGACTTTTTTTCGACTGCTAATGCGACTATCTAGCTGCAGTTATCTAATCTCCAGACCAACTCAAAACAGAAGCTACTTATTGATTCAAGTATCCCTTTATTCAATTTGATGTACTACCACAGACTAAATAAACGTGTAAAATGAAGGGTTTTAGAGCACAAAAATATGACACAAAATAATAATCATGATTATAATCCATCAAATCTTTCTGCTTGTGCGCGATTGGTGTAAGGGTGTCATGTGACGGAATATTCCCCGGCTAAAACTGGGGAATATCTTAGAATATTCCCCAATTTTCAAAACTGCGCGCATTGCTAAAAAGATTTGAGAGATAATAAAAACAGTGGCCTCCATTTGTGGCGAAAATATGCTCGGCTATTTGTCCTTGGACATTATCTGTTCCTTGAAGCTCACAGTTTTCTTCTCGGAACAGATAATGTCCGTGGACAAATATCCATGCATATTTTCGCGCCAAATGGCGGCTATTGTTTATATAATAGTGAAATAGAAATAGGTGTTTTGCAGTGCCATGTTAATAAACTTGCAGATCAGCTGCAGTTGTCTCAAAATAAACACAACACCGTCTAATATATTTTGTTTAGGAGATTATCGAATCTTCTTGATTGTTATTGCTGTCATGTTGTGAAACATCAAATTGCAATGTATTTTTGGGTTCAAATAGCTCCTGCATTTTCCAGTCAAACTACCATGCTGTCTAACGAATATTGCATAATATGTGAACAGTCTTTTACACCGGTATGTGATGTCAATTTTCTTTTTTTTTGAAGATGCACCTGATACAACAACCCTCACAACAGTCCCTAGTAACAGGACATTACTTCGTGACAGTTTTATGACTTTGAACTGCAGAGCAGATGCCAGTCCTGAAGCTGAGTATCAATTCTACTTTAATGGGAGCCTTATTGGTAACAGCAGCTCAGGTGTGTTTAATACCACCGTAAAGGCAAATGGAGTGTACACTTGTGTCCCTTTCAACCCCTTTGGCAGAGGGGAAAATGCTACTGTTGATGTCGCAGCTGTCAGTAAGTTGATATCCGCCGACCCTTTCCTAAATCACTGCTAATTTAAAATTATGCATTTATCTTACCTTCACAAGCTAACCTCGTTTAAGAGTAAAACCTCATATTACAACTAAAGTCATTTCCTTTTTGACAAGGTTTTGCATTTTAGAAAATATTATAAACCATGCGGCTTCTGGGCTTTGTGCTCTCATGTATGTGTACTTGATAATGTTTATACCGTAAATCCTATGTTTAAGCCTCCCTGGTTATACCCCCTGGATATAAGACCTTCTATTTGGCAACAAAGTTACTGCTCTTTTGAGAAAGGTTGTCTTACAATTGCTGTTGTTGCATACACCTTTACACTTCGGAAGGACAACCTTCGTCGAAACAGCTGTATAATTTCGGATAGATGCCTCCCCAAGAAATAAAACCATCAAATGTTTAAGTGCATTTGTTTTGCGTTTTTTACAAAGGTCAAAATTGTTCATATAAAGTTTTAGACTAAGGCCAAGTTCAGTCACCGAACTTCACATGAGCCGAATCGAATGGAAGTGAGAAAAATTCTTTTGGCCAATTTTGAGGACAATCTCTCAGCCAAGCACATTATCAGCTGACATATTTACAAGCCAGAAGGGGGTTTATTTATTTTATAACCCTCTAATTAATTTTCATTAATGCGAGGAAGTAAGTAAATTTGATTGTTTTAATTCAGTTTATTTTCACTTTGTGATTGGACAATCTGTCATGTGAAATCGACTCTCGCAATGCCCCTTAGACCAGAAACTCGTTAACTCAGCTCTTTTGGTTCATATTTTCCCACGTACTTTTCAAAAACCCCACTGGAAAGAAATGTATTTCAGTCTCAGGCAAAAATCAAATCATTTCAGTTGCCAGTGCCAGGGCTGAAAAAGAAATTACATCCATGAAACACAGAATGTGTAAAGTCTGGAGCACTTGAAGGAATTACTTGGAAGGTCAACTGCTGGTAAACCTGCCGGTTTCGTTGTTGAATTGTGGTCGAAGACGTCAATGTTAAAGATGAAATAGCTTGAGGTGAAACAGCTTCAAGGGAAGGTTGATCGGGATTCTGCTTTGTTATAAATTGACTGACGATCGCAGAAGACTCAAACTGTTGCTCAGTGGTTGGTCGTGTGTAACACTGTAACACTCGATGGATTTGTCACTTGCACGGAATATGCGGTAGTTTTCTAAGTCTGCAGCTTTGAGGACAGTTACCGACGTGGCTCGAATGCAGTAGGGAGTGTAAATATGTGCAAGACCAACTGTTTTACACATTTCTGTCAGAGATTCTCCAACTTGTGCTTCCCCATGGCTACATTACAAAACCAGACCTCACCTGCTGAATAGAAAGAGCTTGCGTTGTGGTTTTTTAGTTTCTGCCAAAGGGCATCGCATCGTTGATCCCTTTTTGCCAAGTACTTCTCAAGGCAAGCCACAGGACAACAGGGATTTCCTGGCCACGCCATCATTACAGATTGACTCTCGTCTTTGTTGTCGCTGACTCCTCCGGGGTGATTTTTCGTTGCTCTCTCGCTTAAGATGAAAATCGGTCCAACCCGGAACAAATTGGCTTTCATAGTGTTGCAACTGTGTGGTTTTTCTTCCACATTTCTGGCTTCTACGTAAAAGCGTTTCAACATGTATGATTGACCATCCTGTCGGCTCCATGTTTTTAAGTGCAACTAGAATGTTTCTCTCCTCCCTCCATGCTAAAATTGGACGAGAACAGTTGGTATATTGTATAGTTAGTAACCACAGTGTATTGATTCTCTGTTATTAAATGAATGTTTAAATTTTCGTAGGACTGACTTTTGCACCTATCAATGTTAAGCCGCTGAAGGGGGAGGGGGGAATTTGACATAACACGTCTGCCTGTGGTTGGGACTTTTGATCGTTTGCCGAGTCCCAGGGGTCGGAACTTTTGACTTCAACTGTTAGTAGACTGAGCCCTACCAATGCCATCTTGGATGACTAAGAATGACTGGAAACAAGTACTGTCATTTTGAAAATACCCAGAAGTTGCAAGCATTGCTAAACTTTCTCTATTGCTAAACATCATTGATTTCTGGCCGCAAGCAAACAGTAGTTGATACCTAAAAAGGATTGTTTTCCGGAATGAAAAGCATATAGAATATCACGCTGTTGGAGCCTGATTTGCGTGTTGTTTTTACAATTCCACCAAGAAGTAAAATCAGTCCAAAATGTTTTACTAAACTCGCAATCGACAGAGATGCGCCAGTGTTTGACTTCCACTGCAAAGGTAACATTTGTCATTTTCTGTTATCTTCTCCCTAAAAAGCCTACTTTTTGTGTACAGAATATTGTGGTTAATCTTAAATTGAAAAACTGACAATCTGACATCAAGAGTTAGTTTGAAAGGAAGCTCATAAATATGCGAAATTTCATCCGCAGTAAAACCTGCTTTTTCAAGCTTTGCCACTGAGGTAGGCTTCTCAAAAAGCTTTTTTGTCAGTATGTTTCTAAACATCTTACTTGAAGTATTTTGTAGATCAATGATCTTATTTTCGCAGTCGTAAGCTTCATTCTCGTCGTAGTTGGTTTCTTTTTTCATTTCGTAGGAATAGCGTTTAAGAGCCCTAAATAATGCAAAAAGTGGGTTTTAATACCGAAAGTATGTTGGAAAGCATTAAGAGTCATTAAAATACCGTCCTCAGTCATCAGATCTTTTATGTATTTAACACTGGCTTCATACCAAGATCGATAGAATACTGATTTTCCCGCTATCGTAACAAATTTATTATTCCAAATAATCTCGTTTTCCACCTCATTTTTGCTTCCGGGAGTGTGACCCGCAATCCTCTGCCATGCATTAAGCACGTCTTTGTAAAATAGCGGTAAACCAGAAAGATGCGGACGAGTTTCTAGTGAGAAATTGCTATGAAAAATAAATTCCCCTCCAACGTCTCTAAAGTTCTCAAGTGGCAGTGATTTCCACATGGCACAATCAGCAACGGATAGTCTTTTGGCCCAAGCTGCTTTTAGCGATTTGTTAATTATATCAAAATCAGGCATTCCTAACCCCCCCCCCCCCCCCACCACCACCTCCTTTTTTTCACCAATCATTGTCGTCTTTTTAATCTTTGGGTTTTCTCGACTCCAAATGAACTGCACAATCTGTTTATTGACACTTTTTATGAAATCGTCGGGAATTGGAAGAACGGACGCGACAAAGGTCAATTTAGAGAGTGCTAGTGACTTTACAATGTTGATTTTCCCATACAGAGTCAAGTCTCTGGAAGACCACAAGTTAAGACATTTTTCTAAAGAAAGCAATTTTGATTCTAAGTTTTTACTATAAGAAATATTCTGGCCTGTTGTAAAGCATATGCCAAGTGCATTGACATAATCTTTGGGCCAACGAATACCAAAGGGAGTGTCAGCTCTGTTCTTGTTTGAACCTAACCATAGTGCCTCTGTTTTGGACCGATTGACCTCGAGCACCGAACATAGTCTAAACAAATCAAGCTTTTCAAATAGATTACTAGCCGATGAAGTATCTCCAGCCAGACAAGTAGTGTCGTCAGCATACTGCGATAGTTTAAATTCTTTGGAGTCAAGTGGTAGACCTTTTATTGGCTTGTCACTTCTAATAGGGCTTGCTAGGAGCTCTACACCAATAACAAAAAGGATTCCAGAAAGGGGGCACCCCTGTCTAACTCCACGTTCTAGAGGGAAAAAAGGAGTGGCGAAACCATTGTTAGTAACACAACTTTGTGGATTTGCGTAGAAGGTTTTGATCCATTTTACTAACATATCTCCAAAACCAAACTTTTCTAGAGCCTTGAATAAAAACGACCATTCGATGCTGTCAAAAGCTTTCTTGAAATCAAGAAATAAAGCGATGCAAGGAATCTTTGAGTCGTGACAACGTTCAATAACATCCGAAATCAAGCGAATGTTTTGCCCAATAAAACACTTTTTAACATAACCCGTTTGGTCACTATGAATGATGCTCGGTAGTATTTTAGATATTCTCAAGGCTATTGCTCTGGTAGCAATTTGGTAGTCAGTATTCAAAAGTGAGATTGATCTCCAATTATCTAGTACAGTTTTATCTTTATTTTTCTTTGGAATGAGAGTGAGGTTCCTCTTCTTTGAGAAACAGTTAATTCTCAGTAATCGGAAGCATAAGTTAGACTCTCAACTAGCTCTTGTCCTAAACTATCCCAGAAAGCGAGGTAAAACTGAAAAAACTGAAAAAATTTAAATTGTTTCTTTGGCTGTGACTTTCAAGCCTGATAGCACGTTCCCTCTCCATTTTAACATCCTTCTGTAATCCAATAACACCTATTTGAAGTGCTTTGATCGCTCCCTCGTGGAATTTTGAAGTTTCCTCTAGCTCAGCTATTTCCTTGTACGCAAAGGAGAGACTTTCTTTTAAATTGATGTTTTCTGAAGACTTTTTAGATTCTCCTTTAGGTCGTCGATTTCCTGGAACCTAGATAGGGCCAGGTCCAACTTCTGGTTGATCGTTTCTATGGTGGCAGTCATGTTGTGGCAGCTGCAGCTAGGGTTTTCATCATCAATCTGAGAACCGGCAGTTTTTCTAGCCCTCTTTCGTCCTTGGTTCTCCTTCAATTTCTCTTTAATTTCCTCTCCTTGTACTTGGTTTTTCTCCATTTAAAACCGGCCTGAGAAAGGAGTCTTGAATTCTAGATTAGAATTTCATATGCGGAGCGTAGCTTAACACGTCCGTCCGCGGCCAACACCAGTGCCCAGCGGGCAGGGTTGTTTTCTTAGCGTTTGGTGATCTGCTTGCTGGAGTATTCATGGGCTTGGTGGCTGGGCTTGGATGGCTGCCACTTGGGATTCTTCGTGCGTAGGCGTTGGCTCACTATCATCAACTGGAGGTGATGTGGATGTAAAAGCAACATTCGAAGATTTCGTACAACCAGATTGGCGACAAACCAAATACTTGTTTTGATCAGGGATTGTAGAACCAATTGCTTCTGAACTCTGCAAGATTTGAGGGATGTTTGTCCTTTCTGCATGGTACCGTACCTCTTCAGCAAACTCTTCAAATGGTGGAAAGGCATCTTTTCCCCTTTTCCTTTGAGACTTTAACACTTTATCTGACCACTTTGCTTTGATCCACCCAGGTAGCTTTTCAACTAGAACTTGAATTTGTGAAGGATCTTTGAGACTTCCGATATGTTTGCTTGCAATTTTCACTTGTTGCAAGAAGTCACTGAATTCCTCCAAGCGGACTGTGTCGCTGGATCCGGTCTTTGGCCAAGTCGCTAACTTCTTCTCGAAATCAGTACCAATTATGGCTGGGTTGCCAAAATGTTCCTTGAGGATTCTGCAAGCTTCTCGATAAGCGCCTTCCAGATATTTATTGGAGTTGTTCCACAACTTTTTTGGCTTTACCACACAGGTATTGGTACAAGAGATGTAACTTCTGTCTAGCTGTGACCGGTGCAGAAACAATAAGACTGTCAAAGGCGTTCTCCCACAAGAAGAACTTGGTTTTGTCCAAATCACTGCCTTCAAAAACACTGGGCGTTGCTTGTTGCAGTCACTGTAATTGGGCAATCTTTGCCAGCACATCTGTTATCTGGGCTGTGTGGTTTTGTGGTACAGGAGAATAGGTGGCCACAATTGACGGAAAGAATGTTGGAGGATTTCCACAAAAGCCTCTCGGTGTAGTAAGCTGGTACTCTGACTTTGTTGTAGAGATTGTTGGAATGATTGGGGGACTTTGGCCTCCAGAACTAAACTTGGCAGTAGTGTATACTGGTGAGAATGGGTTCAAGGGTCTCTGGGTTTCTAGAACTGATGGTACTGGCAGTGTGCTAAGCGAGGTTGGAAGTACTGATTGCAAAAGTGGCTCAGCAAATGGAGTAGAAGACAAAGATGTGGCCGATACATTGTGTGCCGCGGACGTTTCTTGCGTAGTAGGTGTAAAGATGGCAGCTTGAGATGTGAAGGTCAATTTGGTTTCCTCATTACTATTAAGAAAGGCATCTATGGGATCATGTACAGCAGTAGACCGCAGAGGTTGTTGTTTATCGTTTAGTTCATTCTCTTCATCCAATGTTGTTTTGTAGACAGCTTCTTGGGCTGTGATTTCTACAAGTTCCTTTTGAGTCTTTAACTGTTCTAGTTTGCTATCTTGTTCTGCAGTGACTGACGAAAACTTAAGTTTCTTTTGCAGAGAAGCCCTTTTGGCATGACAGGCAACAAGTGTCTCTATTAGCTTCTGCTAGACCCTGATTTAGTAGAGATTTGTGATCACTGTGACCTTTGTGAATAAACGGATTTGACATCGTCTTCGAGTCTTTTAATTTCTTGCACGGCAGAAGTGTGTATTATTTTCCAGGTGTCATATATATATGACTCCTTGTTTAAAGCACGCTGAGATTCACTTGTGTCAACTGATAACTCTATCCACTCATCAAAAGATCGTTGAACTACATCTACCTCCTGAGCCATATCTGCAATTTCCCTTCTGATTTCATTTTTACATTCACAAGTAAACTCTTTAAAACTTCTTAGCTTCGCTTGCAGGTTGCGATTGTTGGCTAATGCAGCCTTTTTCTTTAGTTCACATTGATATTCTCTGCCCATGGACGTGAGGGTCCTGGATCTAGTTTTATCAGTATCGTGTTGAACAATGTTTGTACCTCTCGGCAAGATATCAACTTCTTTTGAATCAATCAAAGGTTCTTCGGACAAAACTATAGGAAAAGGACTAACCTTTGTAGTTACCTTTAGAGGACCCTTCTGTAAACCACTCTTTCTGTGATGTTGGCATCCTCAATAAAGATTAACTATTATTATTATAACCTTTGATCCTATCGAAGTGGTAGGCTCTTTCGGTGTCGATCTTGACATCTCTTTAGCGTCGCCATGGTCGGTGACATGTTCGTCTTGTTTTGAAGCGAATGTTGAGGTCAATGTTGACCAAATTCCACTGTTTCGGGCTTATCCTCTTGTTCATTTGATTGCATGGCAAAAAATTATTTTGGCTGTCCACTAGTCTTAGACTGCAGTGGCCGCCTTTCTGTGTGAAAGGGGACGCAAGAACACAGAACTACGACTCATCAGTCTGACAAACCAAATTTTATTTGTTTAATCGAACATCAATGGTTGGCGAGGAATTACACTCTGTATAACAAGGTGACAAATCCAGAAACGACTGTAAGAACGTTTCCAAAGACGGCTGTCAAAAACTGTGATGAACCATAGGGGAAACGAAAGGGCTTCAGGCAAAGCTACCAAACACTAGCGTTGCTATCACGTTTTTCTAAATACCAGGAGTCCTAACCAAGGTCCTGTATATGAACTAAGGTACGATGGGATATGTCGTGCAATACAACTGAACGACTGAGAAGACGTTACAGTTACACAAGGAACTGAACTATGCTATTTATATGAAGAGCCTTACTGGAGTGGTGAAAGGGCAAATGTTGTGATGCAGCCTATTCTCTTTGAATGCACACCTGTGCGAGTATGTGTACCTTCGGAGCAGTCACCTGCATCAGGAAACGTCCTTCGTGGACAGAAAGTTAGGCCACACAGTGCAAAGGAGACTGAGAGATTAAAGGCCCCACCAGTATCAAGTAATTGGCCCCAATGAGTTCAGCTACCCTTAAAACAGCAGACTAACAGTAAGCAAGTCCCAGTCCAGTCTCAGTGGACACACCCAGTCGAGACTAGTGAGCAAGCCCCAGTCCAGTCCCAGGCAACACACCCAATTGAACGTTGTATGCCAGATCCTGTAAAGTGACATGTTCAGATGGATTTCTTGGTCAAAGGTCTGCACAGCCGCCATTGTCCCAACCAACTGAACATTTACCTCAAGGTACCATTGCACCTATGCAAGGAAGTGGAGAAGAGATGGCACAAGTACTACGTCAAGTTGTCTCTGCACCTAAAGTTGAGTACATGCGTTTTGATGGGAACCCGATGAAGTACATTTCGTTTATGCATAACTTTGAAACTTGTTTAAAGAAAGATAATCCTGACAATTCCAGGAGGCTACAGGTCCTGATTCAGCATTGTTATGGCAAGGCGTGAGAGGCAATTGAAAGCTGTGTGAACTTACCTGTGGAAGGTTATTATGTTGTAAAGAACACTTTGTGTGAGAACTTTGGCAAACCTCACATCATAGCGAAAGCACATATCAAGAAACTAGAGAACTTACCTCCTCTGATGCAAGCGGATGGACAAAGCCTCCTAGAATTTGGAAGGTATTTTGAGGTTGCTTAAAGAACCCTTACAGGCATGGGACCTGAGTATGAGTGATTTAAACCATACAAACACTCTTCGAGAACTAAACAGAAAGCTTCCGTTGTTTATGAGGGTCAAGTGGACCAAGTGTGCGGGTAGGATTTTCGAGTCTGGTCAGAGGCCCAGATTTGTGGACTTTCTTCAGTTCTTGAAGCAGAGAGCAACAATTGTGAACAATGAGTTTGGAGAAGACCTTAATTGTAGTCCATCAAAGGACAAGGAGAAAAGCAAAGGCAGAAATGGTCGGGATCGACCTCCTCACAAGTTTACAACACTCACGCTCTAATCCCAACTACTTGGAGAATGTGCTTAATAACGAGTTATTAAATATTGATGTTTGGTTAATATGCAATGAGCTCTCGATTAATGTCCAAAAGACAAATTATGTGATATTTTGTCCGACTCAGAGGAAAATCAATCACAGTTTTTCTCTCTTCTTTGGAGGTCAACCTATAAGTCAAAGTAATGCAACTAAATTTCTTGGGGTATACCTAGACGAAATATCACATAAACTTTGTCTGTAAACAAATCAGTTGGTATTTTATCCAGGGTGCGTTTCTACTTATCCTGTAAGACCAAGTGACTGTATTGCCAAGAAAGGAGACCGAACCAGATTGCCTCACTTGTGCGATATTGAATTACAAGAATTATAAGTTGGAGAAGTTATGTTGGTGGTTGGTCTCAAGGAGAAGCCAAACTTGTTCCTACCTCTGGAGTACAAGGCAGGAGGAGAAGATGAACCAGTAGCAGTTAGATATAGTTTAGGATGGACTGTAATTGGTCCTGTTGGTGGTCAGAAGGATGATCCATATTGTTCACCAAATTTCACTTGCGCAATAGAGAGTTCTATTGTTTATGACAATGTTCCTGTCCTGCGAGATGAACATGTGTGTCCTAGCCCGATTGAAGGTGGAAGACTAAACGAGCAACCAGATAATGACGACAGTGGTCAAATCCTTAATTCCCCGATGAGTTAGCTGGTCGGAAGGATGCCAACTTGTTATTGTTCAGCAAATTTGAGTGCGAAATTCGTGATGAAGAGTTGTGCCAGCAGTTAGAGAGATCATGGAAAACAGACTTTGAAGATACAGAAGTAGAGATTATGGAAGGGTCTCTTCAACAAGTCAATGGACACTTTTAAGTTGCCTTGCCTTGGTAACATGACCCTCAGTATTTGCCCAACAACAAGATGATGGCAGGACGAAGAGCCCTTCTTTTAAAGAGGGGTCTTATGAAGGACAAGGATTTGTTGGAGAAGTATCGGATGACAATGAACGGCTACATCGAAAAGGGACATGCAGAAATGGTTCCTGAAGAAGAATTGAGTACAAGGAACAGACGAGTGTGGTTCCTGCCTCACCATCCAGTGACAGACCCTTTGAAGCGCGACAAAGTCAGGGTGGTTTATGATTGTGCAGCAAAGTTTAGACAGACTCTAAATCAGCAGTTGCTGCAGGGCCCGGATCAAACAAATCAATTGGTGGGTGTCTTAAGTCGTTTCAGACAAAACACCGTTGGAATGGTTGCCGATGTTGAAGCAATGTTTCATCAGGTCCTGGTGGACCCTAAGGACTGTGACAGTTTATGATTTTTATGGTGGCCAGATGGAGACCTGACAAAGGAAATGAAGGAGTACCGAATGGTGAAGCATTTGTTTGCTGCTACATCTTTGCCAAGTGTTGTGACTTTCTGTCCAAGGAAGACAAGCACCACAGAGAAAGCAGTCAGTTTACCAAGTCAGCTGTGGAGGTTGCTAGAGAAAGGTGGAATCTGCTTGACAAAGTGTTATAGTAATGGCTGAGAAGTGATGGCAACAATACCAGAGTCCGAAAGAGCCAAATCGGTGATGAATTTAGAACTTGAGCAACTCCCGACAGAGAGCTCTCTCGGACTAAAATGGAAGTTTGTATGGGAGGTTATGGAGAAGATGTTGCAGCGAGTGAGTCAGAAACCAGTTACACGCAGTGGTATTGTGTCAGCTGTTTACTCCCTTTTTGACCTATTGGGATTCAAAGCACCATACGCCATGAAGGCCAAGTTGTTGCAAACGCTCAGTACAAAGAGGCTGTGTTGGGATGATACGTTAGAAGAAACCAACAAAGAACAATGGAATCGCTGGCTGGATGATCTCCTTAAATTGCATCAAATACAGGTAGAATGCTGTTTCAAACCCAAAGGATTTGGTGAAGGTAAAGAAGAAGAGTTGCACCTCGTCTCGGATGCTTCTCATCAAAGGTGTGCAGCCGGTGCATACCTCCGTTTGAGAGATGTGACCAAATTGTTTTGTGAACACTTATCCACTGGATAGTGATTTATCCGGTGGATAGCGTTATCCAGCCTTTGAACAACCGGGGCCAGCTTTTTAATGTCACTATCGCTAGACTCAGTAAAACTAGTTTGGTTTCCTTCCATTTTAAATAAGAGAAAAGAAAAGTTATTGCGTGATAACTGTCCGGTTATTTAGACCACGTGTTGTAAATTAGCCAATAAAATCACGCAGAAATTAATGGGTCGGTTATTAAGGGTAATAACTGTGTTCTAAATGTAATGGTATGTAAGCTTTAATCCGTTTCTCAGTAACATTTCTTATTACATGGCTAGCTCCGCAGGCAGGCAAGATGAACCAAATCACGCGCTGTGATTGACTACCCGGGCAGGGAAAATGGAGCTATCTTGCCTGCTCGGGACTACTCGCTGTATCCCACAAGAAAAATTTCCCTGAAAGCCATATAACAAATCCTTTATTGACCAAGCTTGTTCGGTCAAGATGGTCGGATATTGGCCTCGTTCTTTTTTTGCGAGTTTAGGGACCTCTACTTCGTTTCGGTCCATAAACACGCAAAAAAAAGAACTTGGCCAATATCCAGCCATCGTGACTTCACACTTGGTCAATAACCCATATATCTCATTGTTCCGAAACAATTTTTTATTTTTCTTATTTACCCCACGTTTTTAAGCCCACCCAAAACCCCTTATTACATTTGTAAGTTATATAAGGCCAGGGCTTTAACGTGGGATGGGTTAGCTGAGTGAAATTGTTGAGCGACTAGGAGGTAACTTACTAATCGATATGGGGCGCATATGCCAGCAACGCAGATTTTGCTGTATCTTCTATCTGCATTAGTATCACGATCTTCTAATAGTCCTGCTTAATACGAGACAGAGGTCAATGAAATGTGTTATTGTTGCGCACTTTTTCCTTCTAGGATTGGTTACAAACTTAACATTACGACACTGAATTCGTTTGTACGCATAAAAACTAAAATAACTCCACAAAGAATCAACAGTAATCTTGCATCACTTGCCGTTTGCTACCTTCAGACAACTTTGGGGCTTTGATGCAAGTGATTAAAAGCGCATAAATTTCTTTCGTATCTTTACAGAAGTTTACGGTTTACGTGATAGGTAACTTTATTTGGAGTTGTTAACCTAGGGAGTGGTTGCCCAATCTAACGAGACAAGGGCTCATGACAAAAGCGAAGCACTGTTGACAACAACTCGCAACGGAAGTAGAAAAATTGTTGTGGTCTATTGCATGTAAAGTATTAAAGTGCAGCCCTTACTAAGAATGGTACATGATCTAATCAACAGCAATGCTAGGTCCTTCCGGCCACATTTATTTTTCCCTTTTTCCTTTCCTCCTTACCCTTCCTTCCCTTTTTTTTTCCTTGGTTAAACGTTTTCTCTTTTATTCTTTTACGTGATATTTTCGCTTCTTTTTTTCCATGTAGTTCCGGAATCTGATAGCATTCTAGTAACGTTAACTGTCACAAACAGGGGCTGTGACGATAATCCTTCAGAAATCTGCGAACAGATACGTGAAAAGGTAAGTTAAACTAAATCTTTCTTACTCGCCAATAATTACTACTTGGAATTTCTTATTAGATCATAGAATTGGTGGCTACCTTTCTAGATATCGAATTTTATTGAGGGCTCAATCTTTTATTCTAATTTCCTTGCGACCATTATTTCTGTTTTAGTATGGCCTGTTTGTAAATGATGCTATGGTTTGGAGAGAATGAAGGTGATTCAAATAAAACTCCATTGCCCATCCTTAGGCCGCGTAATCCCTGCGTCTTTAGATGCTAGTTGGGGTGTGGAGCAGGGTTGGCGCAGTGGTGAGAGCGCTCGCCTCCCACCAATGTGTCCCGCGGGTTTGATTCCCGCACCCGGCGTCACATGTGGGTTGAGTTTGTTGTTGGTTCTTGTCCCTGCTCCGAGAGGTTTTTCTCCGGGTTCTCCGGTTTTCCTCCCTCCACAAAAACCAACATTCCAAATTCCAATTTGATCCGCGCATTTGATCATCACGTCATGTTAAAATGCGCGTTACAAGTATTAAGTATTTATTTTATCTATTTTTTATTTTTATTTTATTTTTATTTATTTTATTTCATTTTGTTTATTTATTTATTTATTTATTTCTTTCAGTTTACCGCAAACGTCAAACTGCAATTTGACGTTCACTAGACTTTTGCCGTTCGCTGTTCGGACGTTAGTCGACTTAGATTTAGATTTAGTAAATTGCAGTGAATAGAAATCATCCTGTCAATGCATTGGAAATTGTCAAAATTACGCCAGTTTTGAAAAAAATGTTTACTGGAATGTGTAGCTTTCTGAAGAACTAAAGCACCATGAAACACATTCAACTTAAGCCGCCGCCATATGGGATTTCCACTGCGGATCAGGGTATTGCTACAAACAACTTAATCTCCGAAAAATCATAACCAAGAGGGCCGTTTCAGAAATTTTTTGATACTCCTTCTCCTTTGATGGAAACACCTTAACTTGTTTTCATTTTGAACTAATCCTTGACAAGGTGATGATTTCCTATAGATAAGTTTATCTTATGGTCCGAAAAGGTCCACCGGATTGATCTCATTTTGAAGCCTCTCGATAAAAGCACCTACAAACCTTAACAGATTTTAACAGAGTTCAAAATAAACATCAAATGTGGCGGGAAGTGGCAATCGCATGTTTTGTTATAAAGGGCCTCACTTACAATCCACCCGGTAAGCCAGTTTTTGAAAACTTCCTGAAGGTCTAGGGATCAACCAGTGGATGGAAAGAACATTGAAACAGTGAAAATCTTAGTCCCAGAATCGAATCAATCAAATCTCGTTTTCTTCGTGCCAAGGCCCCATAAGCTAAGAGGGGCTGTCGGCTCTGTGGACGAGAATATTGTAGTACAACGCTAATTGGAATTCTTTCTTTTTTAAAAAAAAAAGCTTTGTGGTACTCTGTGTGTGGTCAAGCTGGGTTGAAAAAGTCGTGATTATCCCGTACACTCAGTATTCATTTCTGTAAGGTAAATGGGAACGGAGCTGTGGACGCTCAATGCAACCATAGTATTGCAGTAATTGCGTGCGGCGGTAGAAGAACGCAACCTGAACTTGGCGCAGGATCGTACAGGCGGAAAAAATCTTGATTTTGTGGACGTACAGGCGGGCAAGGTACGGAAATACGTCATAGACCAGTGGGAAAGAAGTGCGCCCGTCCAAAGCCTTATCAGGGAGTTGTGTACTACCCCTGAATTGTACTGAAAGCCCGATATTCAAGCTAAAAGTGAAATATGGTGTGTGCTATCGTTAAGCAGCCATAATTCTATTGATCAACATTCGAACACAGTACTTACTGGACGCCGATTACCCCTATTACTGGTATGTGCCTTTCAATTCATTGTTAAATGTGTTTACTTTGATAGGTCGAAGGAAAGATCGAAGAGGATGATGAACTTAAAGAACCGACAAGTGTGACAGTGAAAAACTGTTTGTAAGATAGATATCTTCTTTATCTTATTTTTGTTAATCGTTACAAGTTGAGTGCCGATTATCCTTTGAGATTACTAAAATAAGGAAAACCGAAAAGTCCGGGTATAAAGTATAATTCTTAATTTGGCCACCAATTTCAGTTGTTCACAAAAGCGACGTGAAAAACGTAAATAAATACTTCCCTTTCACGCTTGTTTTTACCGGAATGAATCGCAGAGACGAATCAATTTATCGTAAGCGGGATTAAAAAGAGCCATTCTGATAATAAATACTCTATGGAACTAGCTTTTTCAGTCCACATTGGAGAATACTGGTCTCGTTCTTCTTCTCTTTTCTTGGCAGGTTTATTGACCAAGCCTGTGGAACATACTTGTTTTGTTGTTTCCAGTCATATTTTGAGAAAGTTGTTTTATTAGCGAAACGAAAGTTTTGGGTCAGACCCGGAACTAGAGAAGGGTATTCTTACGTTATATTGATAGAATTAAAATCAGCTACAAATAGTGTTGGGGCATTCTTCTTATGACATTCTTTCTTACATAGAGTTGCTGTTTCTGCTAGTAACAATTTTTCAAAACTTTACCAACTTTAAATTGATAATGGTTAACCGTCGTAGTGGTTAATTTACCTTTATCTGCTTCTGTGCGATAAATAGTTAAATCAGTGTCTTGCCGCCGATGCAGCCCGGCACTTTCTTTAGAATATATAAGCTTTGTTCTTTCAAGTTGCTTAAAGCATAGTCAAAGCAATGTAATGGTCTCATTTTTGTTGTTATTAGGTGTGGCAGCGTGACTGCTTAGTTATCCTTGGATTTCACTCAAAACGTTAAGATCCCCGACGTTATCTCTGTTCTAAAAGAAGCAGCAGAAGGTGACGGTTTTGGCAATTTCCAAGTTGATCCGGGATCCATACGAGCAATTTTTAAGGGTGAACTACCCATTGATTCCCCCTCTAGTACAGTAGGAACCACGATGTCAGGTGCAGTAGCAGTAGCCTTTTGGTTTGTTTTTGTTTTTTTAATAACTTCTAATCAGGTCTTATAAATTGTTTAAGTGGTATTATATCTGCATGTAAAAAGAAAGCTATCGTTTATTAGAACAAACTATTTATTCCATTCCTAAATATTTTTAAAAAGAGGTATTGTGTGATGTAATTGACGCTAAAGACGAAACGTCTTCCTGACCTGCGTACTTGAAGCCTTTTTATTCCAAATCTTTGAGATGTATTTTTGTTTGGCCAGTACGAACGCCAGTCTTCCGAATCGATTATTTTACTTTATATTTCAGAAGATGATAAAGATAAAGTCAAGTTGTGGATTATCATTGGTGCGTCGGTGGGAGGAGCCATTGTACTGGCTATTGTAGTTGCGGTAGTGGCATGGTGTGTGCACCACAAGAGAAAGTGTAGGAGAAAGGGCAACAAAGGTAGGTAATCTTTTCTATTAAACGAATGGATAGAAGTAAAACATAGAAATTGTAGAATCTAAATGCAGTTGTCATAAGTTAAAAACGGCAAACTGATTCTCACGGTAATGAGAAGAGATTGAGAAAATGGACAATTATTTGAATAAATTTGTCTAATATTGATAAAACGAAGTAAAAAGCCCAAAAGAAAAAAAAGATGGAATCAAAACATTCCTGGAAAATCTGACTGTTTTGAAAAAGCTTGTTGCTTTTTAATCCCATTATTCGTATAGTGATTAACGGTCATACTTCATATAATTATTCGGTCCCGTTGTGAGAACTTGTTGCGACTTTTCCAGTCAATTTTCTGCAGAGCATACCCACAACATTGCACTTTAAGGTGTTTTACCTTGCCCTTGAACTAAGATTTCCCTGGTGTTTCGAATGTCCCAGTCAGTAATGATGTAATTTTTTACTTCCTATTTGACTGTAATGTTTTGAAAATGAAGTTTTTCGTCATTTTCCCCCACGAAAAATCAGTTTGGCAAAACGTAAACATAATTTTGGAAAACTTTGTGGCGAAATCTATCAACAATGTGTACAGTTTGACTTTTTTTCATAAATTGTCTATGGTGTCGAAGGATATGAGTTCAGTGACTTCACATATTGTAGGGTGGTCGAAATATAGATCGAGCTTCTTATTGGTTGATTACAGCAAGTAATAGTGTGCACAACACTGACCGGCAGTAGTCACTTAATCCGCAAGGATTGGGCCATTCCTGTTTGCTGTTAATCTGCTTTTTCTTGTCTTTCCTTATTGACATGTGTATTGCACTAATACCAAGTCCGCTGTTCGGAGTCGGATGCGTTGTAAGTATTTTCGTCTTTTTCCATTAATTAAAATGTTAGTTAAATTGTTAATATAATATACTATTATAATGATCCTTTACTCGGTAACATTGTAGTTGTTTCACAAGCCTGCGAATTAAGCGGCCTTCATACGGCAAACTAAAGCTAGCAAATTTGTGTTAGCAAACTCAAGTTGATGTGCGTGAACGGCACAAAAACAGTCGGCAAACACGTTGGCAAACTGTTAGCGACAACAGAACTTGCCTCTATTCTCTCCAACTTTTTCGTGTTGATAAACTCGTATTTGGCGTGTGAACGATTAGCAAACATGTGTTGGTAACTGTCAACGAACAACGCACTCTGTTCACGTGATTTATTTGCGTAACACTAAAATAGCGGAGGCAAGTCAGGATGAACGTGAGACCACCTTTAAATTTATCCAATAGGTTTTCAATTGTCTGTGGGCGTGGGACGTTTCATCTGTAGCCTACAAAGATATATTTGAATTCCGCTTTTTTCGAACTCTCTGGGGAATCGAAAAATAGTTCAAAGTAGTCGATAATAAATGACAAGAACAGATCCAATGGAAAATGATTTTGAGTTCGAAATAAAGGGGAATTCAAAATAACCGAGTTGAATTGCCGGGGCCCGACTGTATACTAAAAGCAAAGAAAAGAAAATGGAGGAGCTAGCGAACAAACTGAGTTTCGTCCAAACCTTTGTATTTCTCCACCGCTTTCTGTTTCTTCTCTTCTCATCTTTTGTTTCACCGTTTTAAGAGAGTGCCAATGCACTAAGTCGGACATGTTCCTAATTACCCCATGTTGTGATTTGACGCGAGTTTGACGTGTAAAGGTACGACTTTGCCGTTTTGTGAAGTTTCTTAACACGAGTTTCCCAACTTAAGTATGCCATTTGAAGACCGCTTAATTGGCGGTTTAGTTGGGTGGCCCAAGGACCGTATGCATCCCCCTCGCGGCATCGTCGTTCTCCCGCTTGCTCGCGCGCTTTACCCCACTTAAATCACCAGCTACGAAGGCTATTGTTACAAATGAGGGAAGTGGCGTTAAAAGGTCTGATAATTAAACTACTTTAACCCCTTCAGTCTCTTACTTTTTTCGTCAACGATTTTCTACTTTTTTAAATATAATTTTTAAAACTGAAGATGATAAATTGGTGGTTGACTGGGCAGATCATTCATGGCACATATTTGACGTGTACAAAAGGTAATTATAGAGCAACAACCTCAGAGCACGTGGGGGTCTCAGCTGTGGTCACTAAATAGAAAAGAGTCCGGATTGGTGTAACTGTTTTGTTGTTGTTTTTTCAACATTCCGATTCAACAAAATCGAAACTCACAAGGAAAAAATCCTGTAAATTTTGAAATTCATAAACAAAAATTAATGGCAGTGGAATTGTTATGTTTTGCTGGTGGCTTTTAAAGTGCTTTTTGGTAAAACCGTATAGATGCCATATGTACAGCCATGACATCACGGTAGATCAAAAGAAGCTTCACATTGGTTTTTGTTGTATTAAAGTAGATGTTTACTTCACATTGCGCTGCACATTTTGTTGGGTTATAAACGCGCTAGCGGGACCATACCTTCTTTGCACAATTTTAACATTATGGTCTTATCTGATAGTGCTCCGGAAGAAGGCAATGACTATGGGTATGCCAAAAAAGGCTATGCAGACGCAGGACCCCGACCCTCAGAAATGGAAGACGTGAGCCAACACCAGGGAGCTTCAGGTTCTGCAGGTCTTGTTTGTTTGTTTGTTTGTCTGTTTAATTTTTGGCCATTAATAAATGTATTTACAAAATATTCTTGTGCAAGGCAAAGGAACCCAGGGAAGCCAATAACGCTTATGTAAGGGACTACTTAAAGATACCTAAGACTTAAGAAAGTAATGAAAATCGGCACACAAAATGATCGTAATTTAAGATAAAAGCTAAACGTGCAAATGCGCAGAAGCAAAGGAAGGGAAAAAAAGCGAAAAAAGAACACAATCATACAAGCTCACCAAGAGAAGTAAACACTTTTTCCTAGAAAGTTGACTTATGTTTAGAGGTGAACACAGCAATACTAGAGGCGTTTTGAATTTCCGTGCCGAGAGCATTAAATGATTTGGGGCTTTAAAAATGGAGCCTGGCGAGAACTTGCCTGCATTTGTTCTACAGGGCCGGGTTGTTCGAAAGCTGGTTAACGTTAACCCAGGGTTAAATGTTAAGTGAAGCATTTTGTTTTCTTGTTTAAAAGTGTTTTTCACCTCTAATGTCTGGTGTAGTTTGAGATTACTACACCTCAAAACTGAAGGGCAAACAATATTAACAGAACACTTCACCAAAAAATTATAAAACTGAAATCAAAATTCTCGCTAACTCTGGGTTAGCTTAATCGGGCTTTGAACAACCCGGCCCAGTAGGGCAGACAGAAGGAATTGTTAGTGTTCTCTCTTGCAGCTGTACCTACCCATGCTGTTGTTGACAAGTCTGCGAAGAAAGGAAGCAAGAAAGAAAGAAAGTTGAAGAGGAAAAGCCACAGAAGAAGAAAAATGAAGTACCAGAGGCCACTTATGCACAAGTCGACAAGTCAAAGAATTCGAAGAAGGTATGCCAATGGCTAACGGTCTTTTTACTTCTTATACGTTATTGCAGATTGGTTACATACCATATAGTAATTCAGTGAGCTGACAGTGCATTTATGTTGACACCAGGAAGCATTATCACTACCAGTGATTGAATATGTCTGTACCACATTGAGTGAGATACATCCTATGTAGTGTGAATAATGATTTAAAGAGTTTTTGTCCGGGGACTTGCCACAAAACCAAATTTATGTTTCTGTCAAATGAAAAACAGTACTGTTATTGTAACAACGTTCACTGCTCGCAAACGGCCAATCCGAGGATGGCTGCTCATATCTTGGTTATGTGAACAAACAGTTTTCGGTATATAACAGTATGATAAATGTTTTTTTTTCATCATAATGACAGAAACCTATTGTGACACTCAAGAGTCGTTCTCCAGTTTGTAAGTCAGAAAGTTGTTTGAAATGATATAGTTGTTTTGTCGTGCGCATATTCCATCCTGCCTAACAGATACGCCTGAGATTCGAACTGAAAATTCCATATTGGGAAGTTAGCAAGTGCAGCCTCCCTTATTGTTTGAATTAGAGAAACAGCCAATCAGAACTGCTACTTCTCTCACGCCATGTATAGGCTGACAGCGTGTTGGAAGTTGTGTAATACGACTATTTGTTTCATATTTACTTGTAACAGAAACCCAAGCATGGTGAGGTTCTCTATGCTGACTTGGGTGACTTCCATCAAATGAAAGAACTGCCTGCAGTGTCCACCTCACCTCAAGCTCTACCCCCGATCAAAAAGCCCACACCTTATGGTGAAACTCAATATGCCGACATCACTCAATTTCTGAAGGGGGATGCTACATTGCCAGAAAGTAACAACAGTGAGGGACCAGGCAATGGAACCCAGGCTGCTCCGGCACCTGAAAATAGTACCAGTCAAGAACCAGGTACCAGCACCAAGGAGACATCTCAAGCGAGTATCCCAGGGGGGAATGGTGGACCAGGCCATGACACTAATTTTTAAAGCGTAGAGGAACTCACTGTTTCTCCAAGTGAGTGAGGTCCAGTTTCTTTCTCGAGAGCTGTTTGTCATGCAAGGAAGTTAGTAGTTATGGCATTGTCTTGGCTTATTCTGTTTCTTACAAACGGTCTTTTTGAAGTAGAATAGGTGAAATGTTTTCCTTTATATATTTTTGTAATATTAGGGGTTTTCTTTTTAAATACGTAATTTGTTGGGATATTCATGTAGAAAAGTTTTGTATCATCTTTACTGAAGGTGTGTGTCGCGAAGCATGTGATTAATTAAATGTGTTTCTATTTTTATAGTTATAAAGAGCATGACGTGTATAATTGTGCCTGCAAGTTTAGGTATTACTATGAACTGAGTTTTATGCAAGAAAACGGTGAAACAGCCTCTCGACTTAGTATATCACGATAGTTTTAGGAATTAGGCAACGTGTAGATATAATTTCATTTTGAGTGAACTGATATTCTTGATATCAAGTTTGCTTCTAATGGTGTAGTGTGGTTACAGATACTTTTAATCCTCATCATCTGGAACACCCGTCCGCCATCTCGAGCACGCATCCTTTTCCATTAAACTATCGACAAACTCGATCCCCGCGCCATCACAAACGTTTTTCATTCGGTTTTCATTTTCGTCGAGCGTTCAAAACAACAGGACTCAATTTCAATCACTATGTAATGATCAATAAAGAACGGAGATTGAAAATTTCCTGTCCCAGAGTAAAAAAGGTTTTAACATACTTCCTTGGCTGCGTGGCTCTACACGTTTGCTAGCTGGATCGTGAACGAATAAAGAAGTGTAAGTAGTCTTGACGAGGATAAGCTCTTCGTAAAGTCGGCCCGCATCTCCTATACGATATGTCAAGAAGGGCTTCTAACATTCGATTATTTATCAGTTGTAGTTTTCCTGTATACCTATATGCTAAATTTGATGTGTTTAATTAGAACGAGGGTCATTAACCTAATTTGGGAATTTTGAACTAATCTTTCTAGAATAAAAATTCCACATCAACAAGTCCTTTATGCGATTGTTAGATAGATAGCAGTTACGTTTTAGTTTATCTGAGATTGATCCACAAAATAAAAAATGTTGTGTTTTAGGATACATGGACGGCCGGTCTCTTTTTTCAATCCTTTTTGGAAAATAGCGTGGAATCATTTCACTTCGTCTGCAGAATCGTTTTTTATAGTCCACTCATACAATGAAGTGTTCTAGAAGTGTTCTGTTTTGTCAGTCATAGTTAACATAATGTTCCAGTATTGTAGACTGTTACGGTTGCTAGTTTCAGTTTCTCTTTAAACTTGTTTACTTATTTGCTCTAGTCACTTCATAACGTTCCTTTGATTTTAGGTTTCACATGTTTGGGTATGAGCTTTACATGTAAATAGATAAAAGGATAAACGTAATCCAGTTTTGTAGAGAGACGGATGTTTAAAACATCCAGTTTGTTTTAATAAAAATTTATAAGGCGTCTGACGTCGATGTATGCAATTATATATTGTGTAATAAAAAAATTAGTTTCCTTGGTAAGAAAGGTGTTCAAGCAATGTCCACAAAAAGTAAGTTGCTTCAGACTCGGCGAGTTAGAGCGATTTTGTTTCTTCTGAGATCAGATTCCTTGTGCGAATTGATGGCCATTCCAAATGGTCTTCAGTTATAATTAGAAAGGTTTTAACATTGCTGCTTTTCTTCCATGTGATTCTTACTTCACTCAGGAATAATATCAATACAATACAGAGTTTGATTATTCACCCATTATGCTATATTATCCAAATAACCATGGTAGACTAACTAATAATTTAGCTGGTTGACAGCTTTGTGCCAACAGAGTTAACGTGTGGTAGTTGCCTTTGGATGGACGTTTCTCCCCCAAGGTGACGGGAAACCACCTGGCATTTTTTTCAGTGCGCAGATACAGGTGGAGAGCAGTTTCCCAAGGAAATTTGGTCAGTCAGTCCCAAAACGTGAATGGAAATAACGCAGTGAGTCCAGCAATATTAAAACAACAAGGATCAAAATCTATAGCTGGTACTAAGAGCGGGGAAATTTCACGTCATAAGTGATTGGAAGAGCAGCATGTTTGCTCTTGGAATATGAAGGTCTTCTATGTCAATCTTTGTTTCTTTGGCTTTTATGCTTTTTACTTTACAGTATGATAGTGCCAAATGCTGATATATTTTAACCATGTAACCTTACTCACATTATCAAGTGTGTTGCTTAACACCTCTGTTGTGTAGTCAACAGGGTGAAGATGTGCGGTAGTTACCTTTGTTAGCGACTGGTCAAAACCATCTCTGTTCTCGGTGGTTTGGTATTGCACAAATATCAATGGCAAATGTCGAGACATTTTCAATCACTATCAAAGAAAAGAAAAGCCATGTTTGCTCTTAGAATGTGAAGGTCTTCTGCCCGCACTTTTTTAATCTTTGTTTTCTTGGCTTATGATGGTTTTAACTAGACAGTAATCAATTGCCAATTATTAAATGGTGATAAGTCAGTTTAAACATTTTAACCATGTAACCTTGTAATATCCAGTGTGTTGCTTAACAGCTCTGTTGTGCAGTCAAACAGGGTGAAGATGTCTGGTGGACCTTTGTAGGCGACTGGGCAAAACCATTTCTTTCCTCGGTATTTTGTCATTGTGCAAATACCGGTAGTAAATGTCGAGACGTTTTCAATAAGTCTCACAGAGCTAAAAAACCAAAATTTGTAACCCAAGCAATTGACAGCAAACCGAAGTAAATGGAACGAACACGGCCATCATCACCAGAAGCAAATAAATGCAATAACTTCCGAACATGTGAATACATGTATTCTCTTGGTTCTGGGTTTTGCCCTCCCTGTACAAAAGTCTTCCATCTCATGTTTTCTTTTACTATTGGCTGTTAATGCTTTTTAATAGTCTAACATGTAACCAACTGTAGCGCTCATTAAATGCTGATAAATTCACATCGTTGTTGTCGTCATTCGTGTTTTCTCCTTTTCTTGATGTTGATTTCATGCACAGTTTTTTAAAAATAATTGCTTAGCCCACCAACAAGAGATAAAGTGACGAAGGATTCATTTTATCGTTCTTGAACTTGGTCACGCTGAACTCAAAGGCCTAACGAAATTGACACGTTCTGGGAAAGCAATCCGCAGCTAGCCCGCAGTTAGTGAAAAGCGCTAGTCTAGTTCTTAGGCCTGTTTCTCGAAGGTCCCGAGTGGTTTTCACACCAGGAAAGCCATAGCAAATTTTCGAACCTTATGATTATAGAGCTGTTAAACAGAGGTTCCCTTCATACAAGACGTTTTAAAAGGCCTATACGCAGATGAACTAAAAATGGCTCTACGAGCCCAAAATGTTTTCCTGGGCTTTCGAAAAACGGGCCACCTTGCCCTATCTCTGTCACTCGGCGCCCGGCCCTCGGAAAAGGGTTATACAGCCCAGCGTTGAGTGACAGAGGGAATGCCAAACCTGGGCTATGTAAAGAGCTAGGCCCAACCCAGTGAAGTGGTGTTTAAAGCAGTGTTAGGGAACAATGTTGGGAGTGGTTATGAAGCCCGGCAAACTTCAAAGGAGCAAGCAAAGATGCCAAGATTTATGTTGAAGGGTCCACGACCCTGCACAATCTTTTGTTTTGCCTTCATACACTATGCATGAATTACGTAACCAGCACGTTTTTATTGGTTAGTCTCTCAGTACGAAGTAAACAGCTATTGTGTTTTGTGCAGGGTCAAGGGCAAATAAGCGAACAAAAACCTACAGAACTTTCATAACCATTCCCCTCTGTGTTAACTATGTTGAATAATTTACCAATGAACAATACGCGACGTCATCATTTTCTAAAATCCAAAACTAAAGACCCACCAAAGTTATTGTCTTTATCTGGCATGAGAGCAGATAAATTTATGTCTGTTCAACAATTTTTCAGCTCAAGAACATGCTTCGTCTAAAACCAGGCACATTTTAAATTTCAGAGTTATGGCGGTGCGTGACATAAAATGAACGCTTTTATTGAAAAATATATACTTATCTCGGGATATTTAGCCTTTTAATAAGTTAGAGTGTTAGGAAAAGTGCTTATTTAAATGTTTGCTTGATCAGTTACGATAATCCGCGGCCTGGATAGCCAATGTAACAACATGGCGGCTCCATACTGGCCTCTGCAAATTGTGCAAAATATTTCGACAAATATTTGAAGATCGAGAAAACGTACAGACCTGAAACTTGGGGAAGTGTCTTAATTATTAATCTCCTATAACATGCGCTTATTCACTGAATGGTTTTCGAGTTATTTTCCAATTGCGCGACGGTGCAACCCAGGAATAAAGTAGCATTGCTGTTACAGCATTTTTGTTTTTGAAAACTTTTTTCAAAAGTATCGGAAAGAGAAAAGAACACAGATTTTAAGATTTAACCCTTAAGTAGGAAATACTTGTCCAACTTTGACATAGTTACAACAATATTTTCACGTTGTATACAACTGATTGTGTTGAATGATTAAGGTGGTTGACAACAGTTTCCAGCACTACTCTTTATCAAGTAATGCTTCAATACTCGTACCACATCAACTCCCAGCCATTAGTGAACCAATAATAATCTTTATGGCATGAAAGGTTTACCATGGCGACCATAAAACCTGTTAGAAGCGCCCTTAATTTTATTTGTAAGTGCTTGTAACTCGAAACCAAGCTGGAAATTTAAGATGTCTATGAACCCTCTTACCAGAACGTCATTAAGGTACAATTCGATAAAATGGGGCGGGGGGAGAGGGCTCCAACTAGCTTGTTTTTAAGTGACAATCACTTAAAACCTTAAGGTGTTTCTAACATATTGTATTGTAAAATGATTGGATATTGTGTGATACCGTAATTGTTTCAAAAAAGTATTACGTGATAGAAAGAGCTGAAAACTATTTTCAGCCACCTTGATTTAGGTTAACACTAAATCTTTATCTCTCTGCAGACATGTTTGTGTAACATGTTTGTTAATTTTCGCTTTTGAACCTGGTAAGCAGTTAGTATATCTAGTGAACTCGAGTTAAATGTTACCCTCCACAAGAAAACAAGGTAAAAGGCGTTCTTTGCACTAGGTCTTGGATGCGTGCGTACCACAATTACTCAAATTCTTAACCCAAGGTGCTAATTTTTATTTTGTAACACCACAGGTGTCCCAAACTCACGATTCGAGGAATCAATCAAATACTAATGATTTATGTACGCAGAAAGCTACGACAAACACCTGAAAACCCCCCAAAAACGACGAAATTGGCCAAATGAACAACAGAAATCAGGCAAGGTGAGTTTATTTACTTAATTTCATATGGAAAAAGGTAGCATTTTATTTCAATGCGCGATTTTATCCTTCGCTATTATAAATTCCATACAATGCCTTGTAGAGCGCTCAAATTCTCAACGGTCCAATGTGTAACACAACACCGCGCACTTAAGTCAGTCACGTCTCACTCGATACGCGTACATAAATCATTAGTATTTGGTCCACTCCTCGAATCGTGAGTTTGGGACGCCTGTGGTAAAACGAAGGAAGCTGACTACTTGTTTGCTTTTTTTTGGACGTAAATCGGAGGTACTATAAAACACAATATTTTAATTACGAAAATGCTTTGATTTTCCTTCGAATCCCATTTGAAAATCTTTGTAAAGCCCTTGAATCTTGGCTTTAGCTGAGGCCATGATTTCATGGCTCGTGTATTTCTAAAGATTACATTATTCAGTCATTCCTGTTCATTTGATTTAATCTTTAGCTGAGAACCAATAAAGTTGTTGGTGTTGTTGTTTTCGTGAAAATTGTTGAATTGAGTGGTCATTCATTTCATGGGTCATAATTTCATTGTAAAGGAATTTTTTCAACTCAGGCGAGTTCCCAAATCTTTCATTTCAGTTATCTTACACCCTTGAGAATCTCTTCATCCTTCCTACTGCTTCAACGTTTTTAAACAAAAGAAAACAACTGCTCCATATGAAAGTGGCCCTTTTCGAGTTGCCTTTTTCTCTACTGAATTTATGACGAGGTTTGACACTTAAAACTTAAAAACTACAAAGTCGCTGCTGCACGAATCTAAACTTCTTCTTGTGATCCCAGTGCTAACGATCTCATTATGAGGCTTGGCTAGAAATATTTCCTCACAAATGAAGAATAGTTACCATTATTGGACGAGGTTGACAAAATATCGTGATTTGTCCGTGATCACGTGGCGAGCAGATCAATTCTATGCGAGACGCTGACAAATTATGATATTTTGCGATAACCGAATTCAATAATTGTTTTATAATTTGATTCCCAAGTTTGCTTTCATATCTTTAAAAATCACTCTCTGACATCTCAGGGAAGGTGTCTGGGAGTGCCATTTTCTCACACTGAGAGCGTAGTTGCAAACACGTATGAGCAGAATTTTGTACGCCCTTCTCGCTCCAAGAGGCCGCCCTCCTTTAGTCAGCACCAACAATCGCGACCTGTGGTTGAGTCCAACACCGGAAGTTCGTAATTCACGGACTTCCCTTCACTCTGCGCATGCTCAGAGTCAAGTCTGACAAATCTGATTGGCCAAGAATCAATCTCGTTGGACAAGGGAAACGAAGGCTCTGGGAATGAGATTGGCTGAGAATACGAAACGATTACGTATTCTGTACATACTCCGAAAACTGGACCCTCACAGAGGTCGCTGCTGTTCTTGGCGCTGACCAAAAGAAGCGCGGCCTCTGGGAACGAGAATGATTGTAAGCAAAACACATTTAGTCGGCACTACGCATGAGCAGACCATTATTTAAATTGTAGGGAATTATTTGTAGGTCACATGGTGAGCTCTCAGCCAATGAAAAGGAACACAAAACTACATCAAATTATAATATCAAGTAATAAAACACTTTGGTAAACACCAGCGTATGTTATAGCAAGTTGTCGTGGCAACGTCATGAACATTGAGTTTTTCACATTTTAATAGAATATATCCGCATTTAGGATAAACTAGTAATAGTTATCACTAAAGCTGCCCCCGTTTTTTTTATTTCTGCTGATTGAAAACAATAATATTGAACATTATTGTATGAGCTAAAATTTTATATTTTTTGTAAACTATATCACTCATGCTGTTCAAGTAGCTTAGGCATCTTACCATAAATATGATCCAAAGAATCAACTAAGTGAACTAAACCAACACATTCTGTTTAACTCATTCTATCGCATGATAATCTTTACTTAATACTCTGACGAAGCGCATTCTGGAAAAAAAATCAAACCTCTGTTGGTCTAGTTTGATACTGAAACACTAAACCATTTGTATTGATCATAGTTATTAGAGGGGACTGGTTAGTAAGCCCGGCAAACATCAAAGGGACAAAAAAGATGCCAAGATTAAGATTTATGTTGGAAAGTCCACCACCCCGCACAGTCTTTTATTTTACGCTCATACACTATGCATGAGTTACGTAACCAACACGTTTCTATTTTTTAGTTCCTCAGTTCGGAGTAAACAGCTATTGTGTTGATAAGTAAATGAAGATGGTGAATTTTGAGCTCGGTAATTTAATGCGAAATATGAAATATTGAACATGACACGAGCGTGGGACAAAGAAAAATGTGAGTCCCCGACAGGTATCGAACCCACGACCTCCCTAACAACGGGCGGGCGCTCTATCCACTGAGCTACGAGATCAAGGTCATTTCACGCTCGTGTCATGTTCAATATTTCATATTTCGGCTATTTTGCTTTGTGCAGGGTCAAGGCCAAACAAAGCAACTACAGTATTCAGGGCCACTTTAGAACATGCACTAAACGAGCCGGCTCGTTTGGCTCGGCAGTGGATACAAGAACGAAGTATAAGTTATAAGTGTTGGGTTCATATATTTAGCGGTTCGTTTGGCTCGGCAGTGGACGCAAGAACTAGGATTAATTTGTATGGTGTTAAGTCTTGGCTTCATATATTTAGCGG